>BMAV01011662.1:0-14251 GCA_019973955.1 Trichonephila inaurata madagascariensis | reverse complement strand
TAACATTTCTGGGGTTTACGCGTTCTTTCCTTTTCTAAAATTATTTGTCCTAAATAAATGGTGGGTGGCTCGCCATGGCATCGTATTTTATAAGCGGATGCGTTTAGTATCCGGCTATTTAAGGAAATGACGTTTGTAGAGCAGAGAATGAATATCAAATTTTGTAGAAAGTATATTTTGTGGAGTGCTGGAGGCTTACGAAATGTTGAAAAAATTTTTACAGTAATGAACAACGCAACCCCTTTTGAATGGTACCGACGTTTCAGGGAAAGTGGGGAAGGCGACAAACCCTTTTTTTACGTCCACAGGTTTTCCCACCCCCTAAAACATTAAAAAGGTTGGGGTCTCCCGTTTTTCTGCTAACATAACTCCTATGTTCTTTGACGGCCACGATTAATGGAAAAACTTTTCCAACCCAATACCAAGAAGATAAACAAAGATAATATGAAAAGGATATACTATAAAAGGATAGAAGTTTTGATGATAAGATAAAAAGCGCGGCAAGCTTAGAGATAGTAGTGTGGAATCATTCTGATCAATAGCGCGGCAAGCTTAGAATAGTATTAAATCATTCTGATCAATAGCGCGGCAAGCTTAGAATATTTGGTGGGGGAACTTCTGATCGTTGGTGCGGCAATTTAAAAAGAAGCGGGTGTGTAATCTTGTAGATAAAGAGTTAGCAGTCCGATAGATTTGGAAAAATAGAAGTCTTATATAAAAGATTTGGGAATCTTCTTATACAAAATGAATTTATAGCTTCTCTTTTTGGGAAAAGGAAGGAGATCTGAAAAAGGTTTAAAGTATAGGTAGTTAGTGGAATCGGTTTATTAATATAATTAAGATAAAGGATCTATTGCGTGATCGACTTAAATCACGGTTTAATTTGGGTGTTAACCCCACTTTAATTAAAATTGTCAAATTAAATTTAAGTAATATAAGTTATTTTAAAAGGTATTAAAACTACTATGTCTCATCATTTTGATAATCCACCTCTAGCTTCCGGGAACCGGCAAATGGTCATCAAGGTGGGTTGTCGCAAAGGTTCTGGGTTTTCAGGCTTCAAATAACAATGAGGGAAACGAAAAAAACTATTTTACCTCATCCTCCTTTTTTTCCCAGACCCCCTTTAACTTCAGAATATTTCCCGGATTGCACTTTTTGGGTTTTTTATTCCAATCTGCAGATGAAATTAAAAGTGCTCACAGACTAATTGGACATGGCTAAAAAAAGGATTCCAGAAAAAGGGTACCTTTTCCCCGTGATGGCAGGGGTATGAGTTTGGTGTTTTTTGGCGCAAAAGCCGTTTTGGCTATACCCCAAAAAATTCTAGGTCTGTGGGTTTGGGCGTGAAAGAAGAAAAAAAAAATTGGGTGACAAAATGGAGGGGCGAAAATAAAAAGGATCTTTGGGGGACCCGGGGTTTGCCCCCTTTTTTCCAAAGATAGTAAACCCCCAAAAGGAAAAGATCACTAGGGTTGAGACTACCCTCCTGTATCATGTCGGGCCCGGGTTTCCGCGTAAGCTGGGTTGGGATTATCAAAATGATGAGACAAATTTTAATACAATTTTTTTAAGAATAACTTATATTACTTAAATTTAATTTGACAAATTTAAAAAAGGGGGCAACCCCAAATTAAATCACGTATTCTAGTCAGATCCCAACTAGATCCTTTTTTCAATTATAGTTAATAATACTATTCATCTAATTATCTATATTAAATATTACCTTTGGCCGATCTTTTTTTTACCTAGAAATATTATCTATAAACTTTTATATGAAGTTTCCCAACTTCTTTTATCTAAGGGTTCTATTCTTTCCAAAAAATATACCGCTTACTCTTGATCTCAAAATTTTACACTGCTTTGTCCCCTATCGATCAGGTTTTAACACATTCTGAGCCTGCCCGGCATATTCTGGCTTGGGATCCCCATAGTATATCTCATTTACATATGATCGTTTATCTTCTTGGTATTGGGGTTGGGAAAAATTTTTCCCGTCGTAAAGAAAAATCATGAACCCGAAAGACGCAGATCACAGGGCCCCGGGGTTGTGACACCCGTACCCCCTAAAGAAGGTGAGCCCCCGGGGGACCAGTGATGGCAAAAGTGAAGTTTTTGAATCCTATTTCGTATAAACCTCCTCAATAAGAAATTGCACATTCAGAAGTGCAGTACTCTTAGAGGATAGCGATGTTTAAATGAATTTTCAAGTCCGTGCGCGCGGAAAATAATGTTGGGGATCTAGAAATTCGAATTTCGGATCACTTTGGGGGAATTTTTTGCTGAAAAGGAAGTTACCCCAAATGGGTTTTTCTTTTTTTTGAAAAGCCAGTTGTCCTCTTGTTTCTGGGAAGTTTGAAGCACCAATTCAGCTTTTTTAAAAATAAAACACTATCAATTTACTATAAAAAAAATGTCAAAACCAGGGGGAAAACAAATTGAAAATTTCTATAAAAAAAAATTTAATCACTTATCTTGCTGACGATCCGAAGTAACAGCACTAATCAGATTTGACCGGTATTACTTGATGAATCGGACTAATATTTTCTTCTCTAACTCCACAAAGGATTTCGGATATTACCTTGGATAATCTAACTTCTATAGCAACCTAACGACCAACTCCTACACACACTTCGTTAGAGTTTAAATAGCACTCAAATTAACATAAATCACGGTTTCTCCACTGGAAGCAAGTTTATAAACATACGACATTTAAGAAATATTTTTTCCCTGAGGATTAGTCTCATAGGACTCGTCACACAGTTTTCAAGCATATCGAGATATGTGATTCCGATAACAGGGGCCTATGAAAAAAAGGGGGGGGGGGGAAACCAGGCACCATTTTTCGAGAATTTCCACAAAAACATTAACTGTAGGGGACTGCTTTTCATGCTGTACAATTTTATGTGCCTGCTCCATATTCTTACTTTCAGGTGATTGACCTTGCCAGAGTGATTGACTTTGCCTCTTACAAGGGCATGGCTAAAGAAATTCATTTAGGGACGAGACTTTGTGTAATAGTAGTACTCCTATAGGGTGTTCAAACCTCAATGTAATAGCGCCGAATGGGGGGAGTCAATTTCAAGATAAAGGCCTTTGAAATTCATATTTAGGTTTTATACAATTAAATTTTAAAAGTAGGAACAAGGTATCCGACTACGTTCGGAACCGTGATTTTGCAAAAGCGTATGAATGGATAATATTTATGATATTTAGTGTCACTTAGATTAGAAAATGCATGAAATTGTTTTAAGAATAGTATTACAATAAAAAATTATTTAAGTACACTATTTTGACAAAAAATGATCATAGAATGACCCATTTTCAAAATATTCCCCTTTTTTGAAAAATGCTTCTATTGTAATAATATTTTGCCTGTATATAGCTCAGACCTCTGTACAGAGGCTCAACCAGAATTTTTGAAATGCATAACTCGGAAGTCGGAAATGGTTGTATCTCTGAAAATAGTGTGAATTTTTCAAAATTCATAATTGAACCCTCTGTACAGAGGTCTGAGCTATATGCAGGCAAAATATTATTATAATAGAAGCATTTTTCCCGGAAACATTTTAAAAAAAGGTTATTCTGAGTTAATTTTTGCCGAAATATTATATTTAAATAATTTTTTTGTCAAAATGTCCAAAACAATTTTATACATTATTCTAATGACACAAATATCATGAAAATTATCCATTTATGCCCTTTCAGTTCCGAAACGTATCCCAATACCAAAGATTCTGTTGGGCATTCACCATCTTGTCTAAATTGTAGTTGTAGTGGGCTCTCTAGCGAGGTCCCCTGTCAAATCTTGAAATAATATTCTTTGAAGTTTGTTGAAAGTTTAAGCGCCACATCCTTACAGTGGAAATGTGATATACAAATAAGTACTAATGTAAAAAGGAAAGTGACAGAAAATGAGGATTAGTTAGCTGAGGTTTTCATTTCCAATTGAGAGTTCATGGTCCTTGCCTAGATTCAGGCATTTAGTTGCCTCGAGAGCGATCATCATGCTGAGAAGTTCTCGAGACAAATCTCTAGTTGTCTATTCAAGAGTGATGCTTCCTTTGTTTTATTGGAGTCTCAAGATTCTGAATGTTTGCTAATTTTTGAGGCTGATATATAAATGTACTTCAATTATTTAAGCAGTTAATCTTCCCCGCACACTTCGAGTTTGGGTAATGCTTAATAAATAGTGAATGGATTGTTTGCGGTTGAGATTATTTCTTAAGTGTCTTGCGTCAGGTAGACTACTCTTATCATATGGTCGGGTTCAGATTATAATCTTTTCAGTGCTCTGGGCTCGGAGTTATGACTTTGGGGGACCGCTTCAAAGAGATGAACGAAGAAGCCTCAGCGCTACCTGATGGCAACTATGTGAAACTCGGGATTTCCCTCTGCCTACCTATACATTATTCTATGAAAAGGGGTTAAAAGCCGAATAATTTTAAATTTTAAGATAATCGGGTGATTTTTTAGAACGCCGAGTATATACATCATAAAGACCCATGATAACGAATGGTAAAAAAGGAGAATAGAGCGCCTTCTCCTGGCTGTGTGGACACTTAACAAATCAGCCTGCCACCTGGGGAAAGAAAGGACATGCGACCGTCCGTTCGCGCAAATCCCTCATTGTTTGTATAATATTAACCTTTTTTGTGTAATTGTAACTGTGCTCAATTAGAATTTGCCACTAATTAAAATTATTTGAGCTTGCCACCGCAGTATTTTTTGAGTGCATGTTATACCATTTTTAACATTTTACTTAGTAAATGAACAACAATGTATTTTTCAGTGAAATTCTTCTTATTCACAATTTTTTAAAACGTTAAGTGTTAGTTAGTTAATTAATATAATTTATGTTTTAAATTAATTTTTTTTTTTGATTGAGAACGGGCTGGTCGGTGAAGACAAACTCCATCAATTCTTTCAACAAGCCAGAGCAGCTGAACGACTCAGAACAAGAAATCATCATGTCGGTGATTAAAAGAGCTGAGAACTTGGATAAAGTCGAACAAGAAAGAATAGGGTAGGCTATGGTTCTCTTTTACATACTTTTAAATTAAGTACTTTCGATATATTGTTGTAGAGAAAATTAAAAGTATTTATGGTCAGCAACTATTTCACCATTTCGGCTTAACTCATTATGCAAAGGGCAATCAGCGATATAACGTGGATAATATGAAACATTTTTTTCAAATAATCATGTAATTTTGATTTATGGGTTAATTCTTCTTTAAAAATAATTTTTCTGCCTTTGAATATTAAAATCTTTTTATATTTCTTTAAAAACTAAACTATAATTCTTGTAATATTGTATATCTTTTTCTAAAGGCTTGGAATGGACTATTGCAGTATCGTGAAACCAAATCTAGCAAAAGAAATCAATATGTTCATTAAAATCCTTTTAAATCAATGTAATAGAATTTTCTAACATTTATGTAGAATAAAAATCTATATACAGTGGTCCACAAAAGGGTTCGTACACTTGCAGTTTCCAATAAAATTTAATGTTTCCGACTAATAAATTTAATATATTGGGTTTGTAATTTTTTATGATATCTGCAACTTGTTCTTAATGGAATGACATAATCAATTTTTTAAAAATAGTATAACTATTATTTTTAAAAATTAATAATCAAAAGCTATTAAAATTCTAAACGTCTTCGTACATTAACAAAATCTCAACATTGTTAAATATTGTGCTTTATTATTTAGTCTTGGTAGGATCTTTCGTGTCCCCAAAACCCCTTTTTTAAACGATCTTGGGATAGATTTAATCGTTTTTGAATTTTTATCGATTTTCCCCCGCCTTGTGATCATTGTTTCACTTCACTATGCGTTTATATGTCTCATGTTTTTTTTAAATCAAATTTTAGTATGTTTGGGAAAAAATTTGATTGAGGAGTTTTTTGAATTTGGGGAAGCACGCGGCGACATTAAAACAGTGGCGGGGCGTCATTTCCTGTTAAAAATGAAGTTTTTTTAATACCTTTTGGGCAGATAATTGAAATTTTTTTAAAATATTTTAATGATATGATTACTTAAAAAAATACCTTCAATCCTGAAGCCGTTTTAACCTCCACCAAGAAACTTACACTCCATGGTTCTTTAACCAACGATTTTCAAAAGTTCAGAAAACTAAACATTACAGCAAATTGATTGTAATAAAGAAAATTTAACTTTTTTTGGTTCCGTGGGTATAATAGTTTGTAAATAAAAAAAGGAGTTTAATCCAGAAAGGGAAAAGAACTTCCCCCCCACCCATGGAAGGAAAATATTTTGCAAAAGGGGGTGTAAATCGGCTTCAGGATTAGATAAGGTTTTTTTTTATGGTATTGTGAATCATGAGCTCTATTTAAATATTATAAAAAAAAAATTTTGAATTATCTCCCCAAAAATTTGATAGGGAACGACTTCATTTTAACAGGATAATGATTTCAAGCCAAACTCTCAAAAACCCAGGTTTATAACTGTCCCCAAATTCTGAAACACCTCTCAAACACTTTATTTAGCCCAGTAGAACATATTCGGGAAAATTTGATTTTTTAAAAAAAAAATGACATATGAAAACGAATTGAAGTGAAACAAGATCAAAATCGGGGGAAAATTTACAAAATTACAAAACGATTAAATTATACCAAACTTAAAATTTTTACCAAAATTCCTCAATACTAAATTAATAAAAATACAATATTTAAAGCATGTTGAAAAAGTGTACAAAATTTTGTCTTATTTTAGTACTTCTTGATTATTAATTTTTAAAAACAATAGTTTTAGTATTTTTTAAAAAAATTATTACATCATTCCATTTAGATCAAGTTGCAGATATCATTAAAAAAGTAACAAATCAAATATATTAATTTTTATTAGTCAAAAAATTAAAATTTTTAGGAAATTCAAGTGTAAACTTTTCCCAAAGAAAATATGGTAACTAAGAATAGGTGAAGAAAGTAACTAAGATTAGTATGTTTTTAAAATACTTTTAAATCTTTTTTGAAATGGAATTTTCTTACAATTATGTCAAATAGAAATTTCTTTTCTTAAATAACTGTGTAACTAAGAAAAGAATATCTGTATTAAAATATTTTCAGATTTACTTTGAAAAAAATAGATTTTTTTAACATTTATATAAAACAGCATTATATTTATTTAAAATCTTTCAATTTAAATAATAGTATTCTACAGAATTTCTGGAATACTCTTCTTTTCCTAAAATACTCTTTTTTTCTGAATCTTGAACTGTAGACACATTTAGAATATAAATAGCTGAAATTGAGATTTTGAATCTTGCCAATTTATAAGTAAAATATTTTATCTAAAATTCCTCAAGAGTTCCTGAGTTTGATTCTTTGTATTGTTCTAAAAAGTGTTTTTTTTAAACAGGAAATCATTCTGATCGCATTTTTACTTAGACGCTAACTTTTTTATCCTTACCTTCGTAGTTGTCTTTACTTCTTACTTTCTTACAGTCTAGAAATTTATCTCTAAATTACACCGAATCGAATTTAATTACGATTTTTTACTCAAACGATTTTTTTTCCAAGATGTTAGAATCGTATTACGGTTCTAATGATGTCCGATTCTTTCGATCGAATTCAAAGCGAATCTGGCAATGACTCTTCATTCAAATTTTTTCCCTCTTTTATCTCTCTTCCTTCACAGAATAAAAGTTTTTTCTCATTATTCACACACTTGTTCAAGTTCCTTTGAATTTGAATGAATAGTAGTACTTTTAGTACAGAGAACTTTTTCCAATTTCTTTTGTGTCTCTTTTTGGGTATTTTATAATGTCGAGTTATCTTCCATGATAAAATCAATTGTACTGATAAGGTGTATTCCAGGGAATCTGAATTTGAATAAATCAATTTGTTGTAAGGCTGGATTTAACTTCCGGATTTTGAACATGCTTTTATTTGTTCTTTGAAACGTTGGCGTTATATTTTTTTTAAAATAAATACTGAGTGGCTATTGTGGTAAAATCAGCTGCACAGACTTTTTTTTCTAAATAGAATAATTAAGATACTGAATTGGTTTTAAAAAATTGTTCTCGTTTCATCCCCTTTGTACATATACATAACTCTGTGCAAAACACTTAATTCTGGAAAGTTATATTAAAAAAGGAGAAAATTTGTAATTTCAGTTCTAAAATTTTACTAATAAATATGCTAAATATTTATATATAAACGCTTATTTTAATATTTGGTACAAAACGCTTTACTTGTTAAGTCGTTTCTTATGAATTATTAATTAAAAATTTACTTAAAAATTTTTCAATCAAATTACTATCAGAACTATTAAACTTCTAATCATTTTCTCTAGTACTGATTGGTATGTTTCGCTAATTTATATTTCGTTTATTTAACACCAACTGGCACTAGTAAAAAATAGCACTTCTGTATTGTGATGTGACTTATACAAATTAAAATTAATGAATCAAAGCTTACAAATAAAAAAAAAATTTAAATTCTGACTCAGTTCAAATTGCGAAAAATGGCGCAATTTTAGGAAGGGAATCTAATGTGCGATTTACCTATGTAACGCCAAAGCTGGACTGTTTTACAGAAATTATTTATAGCTAAGGGGTTCTTTGTTATTGCCATAACTAGATAATCATTTATAAAAAATAATGTAGCATTAAATTCGTGAATAAGGAGTTTGTTTATACTTGTAGTTTATTCATCAGTTTTCAAAGCTGAAACTAGTTCAATTTGAAATTTTTAGACTAAAAAAATTATTGAAATTGACTCACTTATATTTAAACAGATACTATAAACTACCTGAAAATATACTTTAGATAATCTATAGCTCCAAGATAACCACTATTATGTTAATTTTGTGAAATAAAGAGTGGTTTTTATGCTATTATTACCTATTTCGTAAAATTTTGGTTATACACTGCTGGCCACCGTAAATGCAACACCCTGAAGGAAGCATGCAGATAACATGAAATTTACAACATGCATTAGCGGAGGTGATATATGCAAATGATTAGAATTTCAGCCCAGAAAAATATCACGCGATCTAGGCGCTTTTCCTAAAGCGCATATTAAGGCTTGGAGATTTCGACGACTGCAAGTTCGGCAATTTGTTTTTTCAAAAATGATCAGTTATGTCCGTAGAATACAGCGATCAGCTTTGATCGGAATATCGAGTTCGCTTGTAGTGAAGGATAGTGGCCTTACCGAGATTTGGTTATCTATCTCAGTGAAATCGGTGGTCTGCTGAACGAAACAAACTGATAGCGGATATGTGATGTTGGATGCAGGAGGGCACAACGGACCGACGTGGGCGATCGCAGCAGCACATTGAGTTTTTGTAACGCATCATTCAGTGTCTGCGTGAACCATTCGATACCATTTACAGCAGAGTGGTCCTGGTTTTTCCGAAGACGTCATTGCTTGGTCTACCCCTTGATGCAGAACTGCAGACGTCTCCGCGCCAATGGTGCGATATAAAAGAAGGATTGGGTGCGGTGCGAAATGAACAGTTGTCTTATACTCGGACCAAGTCATGCATCTGTCTTGAGCAACCCACGATGGATTGGATTCCGAGTTTGCGAGACACTGTGTGGAGAGTAGAGGATGCTGAACAGCTGCGTTATGCACCGCCACACTGGTCCTGCCGGGTATTATGGTATGGGGCGGTATTGATATCACCTCGCACTCCTCTAGTAGCATTGCCGGTACTTTAAACAGCCAGCGCTACATCTCCGAGGTGTTGATCCAGTTGTCCTTCCTTACCTTCAGGGCTTGGCCACAGAAATTTCCACAGGATAATGCACGACCACACGTGGCACGCATTGTCCAATGGTTCTTCATCAATCACCAGATTGAATTGCTTCCCTGGCTGGCTCGCTCTCCGGATCTTTTGCCGATAGAAAACATGTGGTCCATAGTTGCTCAACGATTGACCCAGATTACACCCCCAGCTGCCACACTAGATCAATTTTGGCAATGTGAGAAAGCTGCTTATTCTGCTGTACCCCAAGAACACATCCAAAGTCTCTCTGAATCAATTCTGAGGCGTGTGGCAGTGGTGATCTCCAACAATGGCGGCTACTCTGGCTACTGATTCTGGCAGGAACCACACTCCGAAGTCTATAAATTTAATCATTTGATACTTGGTCAACATGTTATCTACAAAATAAATTTTGTTGTGCTATCTCTTGTCTTTCTTGGTGTTGCATTTACGGTGGCCAGCAGTGTGTATTGAATATGTTGTGGGATCTAAGCAATTTTGTTGCCGAGAAAATGACTTCGGTAACTATTAACAGAGCGTGCGCCGAACATAAATATAATAATTTATAGTTAATCGCTAATTCCTCTCTCTAGAAATCGACGAATCCAAATGTAATAGGGGTAAGAAGAAGAGGGAATAAAAATTATAATAAACAGTGTAAAATATTAAAAAGAATCTCTTTCTCTCAAAAAATTATTCAATTAAAAAATGTTTAGTGATTTCGAAATATAATATTCAATCGGGATTGAAATTCTATAAAATCGAATTTGATTTGATTATTTGAAAATTTGAATGTAGCAACTGTAGTTTAATATATGTGAATAGAAATTCATTAATTTTTCTCCTCTGAACTTCTCTATCTCGCTTATATTGTAGAATATCAGAAGATAGTTTACACAGGCGTACTAACAACAGAGGTTGCGGAAATAACGATCAGTCTATAGTTAACTATTGGTGAATATTTTACTGATATCTAAACTTTGAGTGACGTTGTGCTGTTCTCAGCAAGGATTTCGTTTTAATTATTTATTTACTTCAAATTCAATAAATAAATGTGATACTGTCCTTCATAGCAATTTTTGGGAGTTGGTGACCAAAAGAGAGAATCTTAAAACCACCAAATCAAGCAACTTCTGTCATAATTGTTGTTAGAAAAATGAATACTCCATTCAAAACTCGCTAAATGATAAAGGTTTCTAGTAGAAGGCAAAATAACGTCTACAAGATGTTGCCAAATTCGACCGACAAATTCATGAAGGTGATATTAGGCAGCATGGGGATGACAAATCTCCATAGAACATGGCGTCGCAACCGGAATCGAAGTAATTCGCAGAAACAGTTATCTAGGGTATAATGTCCAGTGGAATTAAAAGGAGTAATGAGAGGTAAGAAATACATTTATTGGACGTAAAGCATACTTACAATGCGAACAATGCATCACAGCTCGACGTCAGAAATACAAGTGATTGTCACAGGAATTTTTCGAAGTTGCGGCTGAGTAGGATGTCGATGAAGGATTGTCGGATGCCTTCAAACAAATCCGGGGTGCAGGTGATGTCAGCTGAAGCGATGATAACTCATGCCATGAAATCCTCCACTGAAGCCACCGATGTTTCATACTCAGGCAGTTTCAGCTTGTCCCAGAAAAAGAAATCCAGCAGATTGAGATCCGGGAAGTGTGGAGGCCAAGATACAGGTCTACCACGTCCAATCCACCTCCGGGATATGTAGCACATAGTGGTTGAGCACCGCAATCGAAAATGAGCTTTACACCATCGTGCATGAACCATACTTTCTGATGCGCAGTGGCCGATGCTCACTGCTGCAACTCCGGTAGAAGTGGGAAATTTGCAGACGTGCAGGTTTTTTCAACCCTACCTCAGTGTTCCAAATCCACGCATTCGTTTGACCACTCCCCTCGTCTGGCTCGTCGCCCTCCCAACGGCTACCATTACGGCGATTTTCACCCACTAAACATGGTCTGCAATCTCATGTTCTATGGCAGGGGTGTCCAACCCAAATGATCTTGCGGGCCACTTCGGAAAAACATTATAATCTCGCGGGCCGCACATAAAAATATGTCCATTTATATCAGATTAAGAAACAAAAAAAAACATTTATTGGAGTGAAAATATAAAACAAAATGAATTATTATTATTGTTTTCATTATTTTTCATGTATACAGACATAGGTAATATAATAATGTTTATGTAATATAATAATGCAATGATCAAATAATGTTTAAAATATTACAGTTGCCATTTTCTTGAAAACTATGGAGTTCTTTTCGAATTGAGCTTTCTTAACTCATTTTAAAAATCTGATCGTGCTGTTATTCTCAAACGATTTAGCATACATTACTTTTTATCTTAACCGTCCTGAATATATATTTTTTTTAATTTTAAAAAACATCTCTGACTGCCTCTTGCTTTTTGGGCACTCCAAACAGAAAAAGAGGAGGAGAAATGAAAGTTGCACACACAGAGAATCATGTACCATCCATTGTAAAGGATATGCATAATGCAATTCGAAATTTATTAAAAAAAGTTATTTATTGTATTAAAATTAAATGTAACTGTTTGATAAAATATAAATGTATTTTAATCTAAAAGACGTTTCTATTATCAAAAAGGATTTATTTTAAAACAAGAACAGATTTATATGTATATATATAAATCTACAATGTATTTGCCTGTTACCTGTTCTTGTTTTAAAATAAATCCTTTATGATAATAGAAAGGATCAAATAAATTTCAAAATGAAAAAACTTTAAAAACCTGATATTTAAATTTTTTTAAAAAAAGAGTCGGTGGGCCACAATTTACGTACCGGAGGGCCACGTGTTGGTCACCCTGTTCTATGGTGATTTGCCGTCCCCCCCTTGCTGCCTACTATTATCTCTTCGAATTTCTTGGTCGAATTTGGCAAAACCCTGTGCATTAAATCGAAAAATTTAATGTGTCATCTATTAGAATATATAATGTTATGATAACACAGCTACATATATTTCTTTCTCAGGCGTCTCGTTGAGAGACTGGAAAATATGAAAAAGAATGCCATGGGAAACGGTGCCACGCAGTGTGTCCTATGTGCAGATGAGTTTGGTATTCTGGGAGCTTCGCCTCTGCTTTGCAACGATTGCAAGAAAGTAAATATACTTATATTTTTTTTTATCTAGTTCGACATCAAATATCGCTACTTACGAGTTGTAGTGGCCTTGGCGAAAATCATATACTTGTGAGAGTCCACACACTCAAATCTTTTATAACCGTACACTGCAAAATCAGTCATTGTAAGTAACCACGTGTAATCGAAATCCAAAAAAGGCGATCATGTGAAACTCTGAAGTATACGAGTATGTAGTGGTTTAAAAAATAGAATTGGTACAGTAATAAAGGGAATACAATTTTTTTTGTAATAAAAATTTGAATCATCTAATCTGTTGGTAGATTAAATTAATGGACTAAATTCATGTGACGTCATAGTAACATGATAACTGAGCCACGTGTGTTTTCCGCCAATCAGTTCATAAATTAATGCGACGTCATAATTATAACATAAATATAATCACGCGTTTCCAGCGAATTAGTGCATGTGCTTCACTGTTGCCAACTTTTGCTTTTTGCAGGAACTTTCTTTTAGAAAGTACATATCTGTCAACGATATAATAATGCATATAGCTAAACAAAATGCACTTAATTTAAAAGTATTCGTATAATGTAAGTATTTTTTTTTTTAATATTGAAAACTGTTTGAAGAATTTTAGCTCGTGAACTCTTTACCCAATCATCAAATTTTAAATGTTATCTAAACTTTACAAGTTGAACAACTTAATGTGTCAATTTTTAATCAATGGGAAACACGTTATTGCCGTTATCATGTGACCATCATGAATTTAATCCATTGCATTTTTTACTGTGTTTGTGTCAGGTTTTATTTTTCATTATTCTTCGTTTTTTGTGGATTTCAATTTGTTCTTTTTCTATCAAATCTTTTAGATTCTTAAAATAAAAAGTATTTGATTTAAATTTAGTTAAAAATTAGATTCTGATGTACTTACGTATACTATACCGTCGACCAAATCAAAATACTTCGCCAAATGCCACGACATACAGCCAATAGTGGAAAACCGTTTTCATGCATGCTCCAAAAGAATAATAACGATGACAGCATTTGGTGACGTCTTTTAAATTGGCTAAATTATTTGGTGAAATTGGTTGATGATACAGGTTGGGGCGTCGGAACTTCCTTTTTCAAATGCAATAAAACACACTATATGGTTCATTTGACTTTATTGTTATTTTCCGCCTACCACACAACATTGGAAATTTGAATTTACACAGCTTTAAGCACAATGTTTGTTAAATGTCATCCTCCATTATCAATACACTGAGGCATTCGATTTCGAAAACATTGAGTCGCCTTTTCAAGCATATCAACTGGAGATATTGTCCATTTTAGCTCGGATGTGGCTCCTTAGGTCTTCCAAGGTCTTGGAGCGATTTTTTGTAAA
>BMAV01011661.1:22326-63602 GCA_019973955.1 Trichonephila inaurata madagascariensis | reverse complement strand
TTTGTTAAGCACTGTACTACAGAACTTGTGTGTATAAGAGTGGGAGTTTATAAATAACCTATAAAACTTCTTGAGTCAAATTATTTGTTGTTACTTTTTCCTGAACAATTAATTATTTATATAATTTTTAAAAAAACTACACATTCAGTTGTAAATGATAATTATTAAAAAAATAATAACTATCAACGATTTAAGTGTTTTACTAAGTAATTTCCTCTAACTTGCTTTTCAACAAGGGATTTAAAATTACATTTTTGTGCTTTTATTTAGATTTACAAAATAATGTCTCATCGTGGTGTACCCGTATAGATTCGCCATCCATTTTTGAAAACGAACATACCTAGGAGCATTGTGTACGTTACAAAAAAAAGGAGAAATCAGTAGAGACAATAAATTCTTCTCTAAACTGCTGCGTCAGCTTCTTTACTAGCTACATGCTTATAACTATTGTTATATTAAATGATGTTATAACACTTATTGTTCTTTTTATTACATGTTTACCTCGTCTTTTCTTTGATTTGAATTTAAGTTATTGTATTTTTTGAAATTTGTAACATTATTAGATTTTTTTTTGTACCGTAAGCTTAATATCTTATAGAACCAGCTTAATCCTACTTCACTGTCTAAAGTCAGTGACAGCTTTAGAAAACATAGCAGTTTTTTAAAATTTTGATCAGATTATTTTTTTAATTCAATGTCGGATTTTTGCCCTCGATTTCAGAATTCAAGACTTTTCTGAGTTTTGTAGGATATTTAATTTAACAACCATCATCATCATATCTGGCAAAACAGCCACCCGTGGGACAGTGCCTTCCTTTGAAGATTCTCCATAATGATCTCATTTGTTCACCTTCGTTCCCCAAGTTTTCTCGTTTATAATCCCAAAGTCTGATTCCACTGAATCTGCCCACCTAACCCTTGGTCTTCCATACTTCCGAATCCCAATGCCTTTAAACTGCAGTACCTTTTTCACAACATTACCATCTGGCATTCGAATTATGGGGGCTATCCAATTCATTCTATTTGTTTTTTATGTATTTAATGATGTCAAGTTGCTTATAAATTTTATGTAATTCAAAATTGTATCTTCTTCTTCAGCTATTGCTTTCGTTTGCACCTCCAAAATATTTTTCTCTCAAAAGATGCTGTTCGAATTTCTTCCAGTTTTTTTTTGTCCAAGTCTCAGATGCATGAGTCAGAATTGTCTAATAAGAGTTAATTCATCCATCATCTCTTTAATTATTATTATACATACATATCCATGTATGTACATGTACATGCATGCACTTCACATATATACTATATGTAACGTTAACCGGTGGTGGTTTATTTGGCCTGTTGATATATTGTTTCAAGAAACATTTTCTGCATTAATGTTCAACTTTTTTATTCACATACATATAAACTTAATGGACAACCACATTTGTATTTAACACTTTACAGATAAGAACATGCAACAAACACAAGCAATATATCGAAAGCAAGAGGTGATGGCTACATGGTGAAAGCAAAGAGAAAAGGAGTCACGTGATTTTTCTAACAGAAGCTATGATTGGTCAGAAAGTACCGCCCGATAGTTTCTGACGCAATCTGACTTTTCGATTACAACTAAAATCTCGATTATGCGGGTAGACCAGTTAAAATAATCTAGCGAGTGCCCTGAAGGAATGTACCAACTAATTAAAAGTTAATAAAAATGAAACTAGAGGGAATTATATATATATATATATACACTGCTGGCACCCGTAAATGCAACAACCTGAAGGAAGCATGCAAATAACATGAAATTTACAACATGCATTAGCGGAGGTGAGATATGCAAATGATTAGAGTTTCAGCACAGACGCACATCACGCGCAGCTGTGGCGCCATCTCAAAGCGCTATTTAAGGCTTGGAGATTCAGACGATTTCAAGCTCGGCAATTGAGATTTTCATGTGGTTTTTTCAAAAAACGATCAGTTTGGTCTCGTAGAAAACGGTGATCAGCTTTGAATCAAGTATCCGAGTGGCCCTACCGAGATTGTGGATTATCTTTCAGGGAAATCGGTAGTCGTGTTGCACGAAACCAAATACTGTAATGCAGATATGTGACCGTTGGATGCAGGAGGGTACGACGGACCAACGTGGTCGATCGCATCTACCTCAGTGCACCCCTTCACGCGAGGACAGGCAAATTGTGCGCATGGCAGTGACGGATAGCTCAGTCACATCACAAAACATAGCACAACACATTAAGTCTGTAACGCATCATTCAGTGTCTGCGCGTACCATTCGGTGCTGTTTACAGCAGAGTGGTCTGTCCGCAAGACGTCCATTACTTGGTATACTCTTGACGCAAGACCAGAGACGTCTCCACCGCCAATGGTGCGATGAAAGAAGGATGTAGGTGGCAGAATGGAATGAAATTGTATTTACTGACGAGTCACGCATCTGTCTGCAACACCACGATGGTCGGATTCGAGTCTGGATAAACCTAGGAGAGAGGATGCTGAACAGTTGCGTAATGCAACGCCACAGTGGTCCTGCACCGGGTATTATGGTATGGGGAGGTATTGGATATCACTCTCGCACACTCCTCTAGTACGCATTGCCGGTACTTTAAACAGCCAGCGCTACATCTCCGAGGTGTTGGAACCAGTTGTCATTCCTTACCTTCAGGGCTTGGCCACAGCCATATTTCAACAGGATAATGCGCGACCAGACGTGGCACGCATTGTCCAGAGGTTCTTCGTCAATCAGCAGATTGAATTGCTTCCCTGGCTGGCTCGCTCTCCGGATCTTTTGCTGATAGAAAACATGTGGCCCATGGTTGTTCAACGATTAACCCAGATTACACATCCAGCTGCCTCGCCAGATCAACTTGGGCAACGTGTGGAAGCTGCGTGGTCTGCTGTACCCCAAGAACACATCCAAAGTCTGTTTGAATCAATAGTGAGGCGTATGGCAGAGGTGATCTCCAACAATGGAGGCTACTCTGGCTACTGATTCTGGCAGGAACCACATTTCACAGAAGTCTATAAATTTAATCATTTGATACTTGGTCAAAACATGTTATCTACAAAATAAATTTTGTTTTGCTATATCTTGTCTTTCTTGATGTTTCATTTACGGTGACCAGCAGTGTGTATATATATATGGACCGTTAATAATGTGGACCGTTTTGAGGAAAATTTGTGTATTAAAAAGTTATTACAATATCTAACTTCATTACGTATACGGTTATCACAATTCGATCAATGGATAGCGTGGGAGTAAGTGCATACTATGGGCGAAGCTTAATGTAGAGGCTGTGTGAATAAAAACTTAAACTTGTTTTAATTAAAGGTGAAAAAGTTGAGACTCACACTATCTTATAACAGGTATACATTGGTAACAGGTATTATAACAGGTTATTAAATTGTACAGAAGCTTAATTTATCGTAATGTCAATAGATGTACAATATTTTTGGGTAATCTTTGAGGGGTATAAACAAAAAAATTCGATGGTTTTCCAACTCTGGGAAAGGCAACATATAACAGGCCATAAGAAAAGCACGGATTTTCTAATTTTAAGCCACAAATCTTCATAGTTTGATCTTGTGACTTATTAATAGTCATAGTAAAGACCAAGCGAATTGGAAGTTGTAAATGTTTGAATGGTTTAAGTGAATCTGAAGCAATCATTGGGATCCGCGGTAGAAGTACAACTTCACCTTGCAATTTTCCACAAAAAAATAAAAAAAAAAGGGAAAATTGTTTAAAAATTTAATTTAAAAAAAATCTAAAGCGAATTTCAAAAAATCCTCTTCTTAGTGCACATCTTAAGGACCTATAGTAATTATGTGCCAAGTTTTTTACTTCTGGGTTGCTTAGAAGTCAAACACACACACAAACTCTTTCTTTTATTTGTACAGATTTCCGATAAGAAATAATTTTAAATAAAAAAAGTCCAGCCACGCGCGTCTTTTAGGAGGAGTTTAGTTATATACACACGCACAGAAGATTTATATATATACATATATATATATATAATATATATATTAGTTATTCTTTATGTATGTGTGTGTAAAAAAATATTATTAACATAATGTTTTGAAAAGACAAATACACCCTTATATTGTTTCTAAAAATACCATCTTTAGTGGTTGAGGGACTTATGCTAAAATGTTTCGGAATAAATTGAGTGCAATATATCAAAAGAGTACTGAATTTTTTTCTCCCTCTATTCAAGTTCTTAACTTCTATAAGCTATGAAATAATTTTATACTCCAGTTATTCTACATTAGATTGTAAATGATATTTTTCAGACTTTTTCAGTTTTATTTAAAATTTTAACACACGTTAATTTATTTTTAATAGTTCACGCTAGCATTATTTTTAAAGTTACGTACATTCGGAAAATTGAACAACAATTTTAAATAAAGCAAACCATGAATAAAAACAATTATACATCCGTAGCATATGAATACTGAATAAAATTTAAAATTTTAAAGTGGGTATAAATATTTATATAACGAGTATACTCTTTCAAATACTCCACGCTCTCGTTGTTAAAGATTGAACGACATTTTGTTGCTTAACTATTTTCCATACCAAAAAGAAAATAACTAGCTAAAAGCTGAACGTTTACACATAAATCATTTTTCATTAAAATGTAAATATCTTTGTGAATTATATATATATATATAGAAAGCTCCAGTCTTTTGTATAAAATTTAAATTTTCGGTATTTTAGAAATACTTTTAGTTCATGTACAATAACTAATATGTTTTTTAAAAAAATGAAAATTGCTTCTATTGAATGCACGTTAACGAGAAAGCGCTTTTCGCATTAAAACAAGTAAACAGAAAACAGTCCTTTGCAATGGTTTCAGGCATTTTCGGTATTATGAAGATAATATTACATCTCTTTATATATATTTTACTCTTCATTGAAATTTCCAATAAAAGAATTCAAAACTTATGGAGGAAACTCCTGAGTTTATGTTTTATGCATTAGAAGGGAAAATAGAAAGTCAAGTAAAAATTATTGGCAACTCTATCCGAACGATTAATTTGCTTAAAACTTCCTGGAAGATAATAATATTTTAGCATTATAGTAAAGATGAATAATTCATTAAGCTGTTTACTGGGTCCACTAATAGAAGTTTCAAAATTCATCGCAGTATTTTACGTCAAAAGGCTTTTATATGCTTGAAGTATAGAAGGAAAGTTTTAATGAAAGCAAAAATAATCCATTAATTTTTTAATCATTTTCTTTTAAATTATTTTTTTAATTTGTAAATATTTAAAATCCCTTGCACATATTTTTATTTATTTAAGAAAGTTTCCTGATAAAAATACCTGAGTAAACTACCGTGGCCACGAGAAAATAATTTTATTGCTCGTAGGAGGATTTGACTGAAATAGGTGAGTTTCCATACATTAGATATCAGCTAAACTCCACCTAGAGAATTAAAGGTGCACCAACTGAGGCAAATATGGCTGTAAGAAGAAAATGTGGCAAGTTTCATGAATGCCGGTGTATTTAGAGCAGGGGTGGCCAACCCGTGGCACGCGTGTCACTGTTTAGCACGATGTAGTTGTATCATTGGCACGTGAAGACTTCCTGAAAATTTAAAAACATTTTGAAAAGGGAAGTTTGAAGAACAGTTTGGGGGAAACCCCAAAATTTAGATAAAAAATTGCTTGTGAATAAAATTTTTTTGCAATAAACATAATAAAATAAACATCACACACACAAAACTAGCCAATGTGCACCTATAATAACCTTATTTTGTTAGCATCTGTAAGAGCTAATCCTAATAGAGATGACTTGGTAAAAAAAAAGTAGTAATTCAAAACCTACATTAAGTAGATATTGAACACTTAATAATTATTTTGAATTAAATGAATCAAGTTACTCCCTTTTTTATACCTAACCTAATTTATTGAACTTGTAAAAAGTTTATTAACAATAAAACCTAAGTTATATTATTATTTATATATTTATATTATTTTTAAATTTTGACTGTGCATATAGACTTGCATTAAAAAATGTGCTATTTACGTAAAAATCCCATGATAAGCCTATAAGTAACACTTTTTCAATTTTCCATAGTTGTTTGTTGGAAAAATTGGAAACTGCACGCATAATTATTTTTTTTAATAAAATAGTTGCACTCTTCTCAAAAAAGTTGGACACTCCTGGTTTAAAACAACATGAACATGTGTGGCTCGACGTATTCACCGGCAAGCGGTGGCGGTCCCATTAGACCATTCTGAGGCTTTTTGTAGGATGTGTTGGGAATTCTTGATGTTCCCACATCAACCAGGACCATTACTCGTCGATTTGTTGCTAGTGGCCAGTTCTCTTGGTCACTAGCAACTGACAGACATATAACCTCACATCGTAAAGGACTATATTTGCAATGGATCACAGATGGAGTGATAGGGATGACGGATGACATACGAAGAATAATACTACAGTAAGTCTTCGTGGTAATAGATACAATTTGCCTACGCATGGCGAATGCCTAAACGCGTGATGAAGTAGCATCCTAATCTATTATGTCATCGTTGTGTACAGCAGTTCTCTTCTGCTTCATGTAGAAGCACTGTATAAGCCAAATAATGTTTGGATGATGGACTTGTGGTTATGGTTACGAACTTGTGATCGTTGTGTTGGGAAAAAAATGCTAATGCTACTCTGGACCCACCGTGTAGAGAAGCCAATGCTCTTTAAATCCCTTGAAGCTCAAAGTTATCTTGTTGGTGGGATGCAATAGTTTGAAGACAGGGTTTCAGCTCACGTGTCTTCCTCCTCATTTGACCGAGGTTCGAAATTACACGGTATGTCGCCAATAGCCCTCGTGTTGCTTTATACTGAGATACTAACAAACAATCCCTCGTTCACTCGGGAAAGAGGTTGACCATTTTTTACAGCATTCGGCGACAAGTAGTTGACCTTGGCAGGGATGTTTATTTGATCCACTGACCTACTGGTCAACAGCTACTCCGTACATGCCTTAGACTACGACTGTCATGAAATAAATCCCTATTCGTCCAGTCGTTAAAGATTTTTTATTTCTGTACTTTGTTGTTTGTGACTTGCAGAAGGAGGCTCCACGACAAGCACGACAACACCCGTCCGCACACTGCACGTATTACAGAACGTACTCTGCTAGACGTGCAAATGACTCTTCGTTTACCATTGTGTCCTGATCTCTCACTAGCGAATACGACTCAGTCATGATTGGACAGCATTCGCATGACCTGCAATCAATGCGTCCAAAAGACGAAGCATGGAAGTGGTTGACAGGGAATAAAGCGATGCTCCTCAGAATGCTCTCCTTAGGCTCATTCGTTCTGTATTTAGACATCCTCCTTTGTGTATCGCCGTCCCGAATGGTCTTAGAAACCACTGAGCTGTCAGTGCTTTAGCTCTGTGTTACGAGTAACACATTAGAATAAGTATTACTTATTGCTTATTATTGTCTCATTTTGTTTAGCGAATTTCTTCATTTTCTGGACACATCTCTTTGATTTGCACCTTTTATATCATGTAATGCACTTAATTATTTGATTTACTAAGTATTTTACCATTTTTATTTGAGATAAATTACTTCTGAATTAAAATTTTTAACAAAGGATTGTTTACGAAAAATTTTATTCGTATTTTAATTCAAAACAAAAATAAGAAAACAACCAATAAATTGTTTACTTGAATTACTAAATATGATTGTGTAACACTATTCTTAAAAGCCATAATATTTTACAAATAGTTACCTTGTACCACACAATACACAAATCAGAGTTACTTCATGACTGCATACCGTAAAATCATGCGAACAACGCTCACTTTTAACAAAAAAAAATAAGATCGAAATGTAAGGGTGCGCGTTATACCCCGGGTATGAAAGTGAAAGTTCCAAAAATAAAAAAATATATCAATATAGAAAAAATAAATTTTTACACATCTCAAAATACTGTTTATTTAAAAGAAATGACATGCTTTATGAACTAAAAGAGTTGTTACTTTAAAAGTTTACTATTCTTTCAAAAATCTGGGAAGAAACATCGAATAAATTAATTCAAAACATAAGAATAATATATACTAATATTTCAGATTTTTTCGTAAAGAAGGGGGTGCGCGTTATACAGCGAATATAATCTTAAAATAAAAAAAAAAATGCTGATTGAAAGTATAGGTGCGCTTTATACGCCCGATTTTATGGAACTTAAAAAATTTGCTCTACTTAAATATTATTATTTTTTTCAGTAAAAACTTTCAATATGTACTTTGTCAAATGTAAATATAAATAGGAAAAATGAATAATTGAATAACCGCTTTTACTTTGAAACTTAGCAAGTGAAAGGATAGAGAAGAAAAATGGCTTTGTGATTAGGTAACGCTTTAACATATAAACATTTACGATTGTTATAAATGGCAAAGAAAATCTCACGTGCATGTTCTCGTGAACCAACATCTCTTAACATGTTTTCTAAGAATATTGACTTTTTTTTTTGGCAGCACACCTAAATTTAAACCTTGTTTATTTCCCAAAAGTTAGTCTGAGTTTGACACCCTTGACTTACAGAATGAATTTATTAGAAATTCATATTCCAACCAAATTAGATTTATAACAATGCATTCCATTTATCAAATTGAATCAGATATATTAAAGGAACGTGGAAATTAATTTAACTTTGTAGTATAATTTTCACTCCAGTTCTAAAAATGAACCTCAAAATTTGATGAAATGGACTACACAATTGCAATTCTAAAACTCGCCTTCTTTTTGTTTATTCTCAAATTTCACCCTCTTGTCCTCTACGTCTAATTTTACAAGAAATATATAATTCCATTACAATCCATCACATGTACTTTCATGACATATTCCCAGAACCCCCTTTTTTCCTCCAAAAACGGTGAGAATTTTCAGCGTGTTCTCCGTATAGAAACCTAATTTCCCTTGTATTGACTTTAGATAGATGATTTTTCAATCTTTGAATAAAAGTTCCCGGTAAACACACTGGCTTCCCTTTCATTTCCCTCCTCCAGGTTTTTTTGTTTTAATCCCGGAGAAAAAAAGGAGCAGAGAGGTAAAGAAGGAAAACTAATTTACTTCCAGAGAAAGTTTCAGTGAAAGTAAATTAGATTCCGAGCTTGATTCGTGTTCTCGGAATTCGGGTTCATTCCCCGCGATGCGTCAAGAATGCAAACAATCTGCCCCCGATCAATCTGGGTGCCTTCGATGTTTGCTTCCCACCAGATGTTTACCCCGGGAAACGCTCTTTAGAATTTTTTGGGTGCATTGACAGAAATCAAATGAGCTGGTGGTCCTATTAGGATGCTTTGGTTTCCTTTGAAAACTGCAGACGATTACGCTCAGTGCCAGAAAACAAGGAATTTAAAAACATCAAACAACCTTTCATTGTATAAAGAGTTCAAAATATTAGCCTAGGGTCAGTTACATACATTAGGGCATGCGCCTAAGTTCCTAAAGTGGTATACAGCATAAATCCCTCCTTTTGTTTTTGTTTCCTTATGGTAAAGTTCATATTATAGAAAAACTTAGGTTAACTTTTTTACTTCGTTGTCCTGGGCTTAAATTGTCATATTCGAACATATATATTATCAAGATAGACGTAATTAATAATAATACAAATTAATTAATAAGCCAAAATCAAACAGTAGCCCTGGATTGGAATACTAATAGAGCTCCTGACAATGATAATAAGGTTACAAGTCTTATGTGTGTGCAGATGTTATATGTTATAACACACCAGAAAAGTCTCAGTATCATCGAGGCCATGGTTACGTTGAATGGGTACATACGTTTTAAGTATTATAAATATTGATTCAAACTAATATTCCTAAATAATTTTACTTAAAATAGTAAACATTCTCACTATCTACCTCCAAAGTTTAAATTTTCGGTAACATGTGCGGTGGTTTTCTCCACTGGCGTAGCTACTTCTGATTGGACCCTATATCAAAATTCCTTCGCGGCCATTTTATAGGTATGAAAACCCTGTTAGTGGGACTTTAGTTACACATGTTGGGACCCCAGTAGCTTGCGGGCCCCGTATCATAGATACGTCTGATACGGTGGTTTGGCTTTCACCAAAGGACCCATTTCCTGTTAGGGAATTAATGACGGCTCATTGGTCAAGTAGTTTAGCGTGGGAAAGTACTCCAGACTGGACACCCCGACGATTATGTTTTACTGAAGTCAACCTTTGACCTCTCTTGATCCAGCCGACAGTGAGGTGGCTGGAGCAGTTCCCACGCCAGTCTCTGCTCTTCAAAGTCCACCGAGGGGGAGGACTTGGACCAAGAGCGGAATAGCTATCTGGGCTACGTCCAAACAGTAGTAAATCTACATCACGGGTCACTTTAGTGGGCATGACGTATTCCAACTTTAAAGAGGCTTTCGATTAGTTAAGGACGATCACGGACACTACAGAGACATTTCTACGAGCTTCAATACTCCACACGGTCTCTCTCACCAATCAACTTCCAGCATACTCCAATGGACTCTCTCCGACTGACTTCCACGCTTACTGTGACCTATCAAAGTTCACATCTTTGAGCAGCGGAATATCGTGGTATATCCAGCCGTAACAGCAACCTCATCAGCGCTGCACCTTAGCAGCAGTAATCAGTGTCAAGACACATGTAACGATGCGTAGTGTGTGAGTTATCGATGTATTTTCGAAAAGTCACTATTTAAATTTTGAGTAATGGCTGTAGTAGAATAGTGGTAATGGTGAAGACCTCGTGGACAGCTTGTCATGAGTTCGAGGTCTACACGTTGTTGTTGTTACTTATGCAACCTGATTGACAGTAACATCAGATCAAGGCCCTCAAAATTCATCGTGGCGACAGGTTTAAGAATCGTGGCGAAAAGCCAGATTCTTAAACCTGTCGTTAACCTTAGATTTGAGTAACATGCAGGTGACAGTACAAGTTTACTCGGTTTCACCCCAATTTGGTAGGAGAACACCCTGGGGATGTTCAGAGGCCTCCCACCCCTCTTCCCCTTCCACTAACCTTAACGAGAGGATTTGCGGCTCGATGGCTATTTAGAGTAGGCACTATACATTTACAAACATCCATACCTTCCCCAGGATTTGAACCCAGAGACTACGACACCGCAGTCAGCGTCACTAATCTCTATACCGTATGGGAAGCCAGCTTACACGCTAAATTAGCCGAGACTTTAACGCCCTCGTATTGTTTTGATGTGGAAGTTAGGAGAGGGGGAAACCAGTTAAGAGAGGACCAAAATTACAAACTACTTAGGTATCGTGTTAATTTATTTTTCGACGCTGATAAAAAACGCGCTTACTCGAGAATACTTCGATATTCCATAAAGTAACTTTCACAAATATAATTTTTTTTTTATACCATCACTATACCCTAAGATTTCGCTACCAACCTCCTTCAGGAATTCATTTCACGTTACCTTAAGCCAGTGCTTCTCAAACTTTCAGTATTCACGACCCAATATTCAATCATAATTTTCATCGCGTCTAATTCCATGCAATAACAATGTATTGAATTCAATAATACTATACTTTGACATTTAAGCTACACAACACGACTTTAACCTATTAAGGGTGTATATAAACGTCTCGTTCAGGCAAAGAGTTAATTTTCTGGACGTATATATACGTCTTTACGAAGTACGATTTTTTATGTGCACTGCTATTCATAAAATTATTCCAATGGCTTTGGAATGCAATAAAAGAACCTCCCCTTCCCCCAAAAAAACATCACATACGCGCATCGACATGGAAAACGATGGCATTGGAAAGCGAATCGTATAACTTTTAATAAGCAGTTTATGAATTAATTATAAACCGTAAAAATTATGTAGATAAGTGATAATGCAAGCCCATGGGGTTACTGGTAATTATCAAACTTGTTCTTAATTTAGTGTTGTTAAATTAATTATAAAATACATTGTACAGTACTGATACATTTATACATGTATTATATCAATGTGTGTGTTTTATTTTTTATTATGTCAGAATGTATTTTGTGTTTGTTTACTTTCAGTAAATGAATAATTTCTTTAAATAACCTTTTGTTTTTGAATCTTCAATAAACTCGTGAGCCCCCTCGTAGATGTATCACGCCCCCTAGGGGGCTCCCCACAGTTTGAGAGACGCGGCCTTAAACAGTTAAAATCATTTGCATGCGTCACAATTCTTTCACGGAATAAAGTTCGCAAAAATGAAGCAATTCGTGAAAATTTTTTCCTCCTGAGGATAATTGGAATACGTAAAGAGAACCCGTTACAAGTTTGATGACTGAATTGAAATTTAGCAATGCATGGAAACCCATACAAATAAATAAATCTACAGCTGTAAATCTGCAAAAATGAAACAAAAGAGGAAAAAAAAAGTGTAAAATAGTTTATATTCTTTGTACTTTTAAACAAATCATACGAAACCAATAAATATATTTACATTTAGTAGAAGTCGATATTATTGTAAAGAGCAGGATAATAATGAACTTTTGATCCCTAAGGTTGATTCTAGTATCAAAAGTCTTCTGAAAAAGCATTATTTAGTAAAACAAAAGAGAATATTTGAAAATTCCAATCACTTTAGTTGCTGAAAATAAAAAATATGCTTAGCAGCATATTCTGGAAAAAATTTGAAAACATTTTACTGCAAAAAAATAAATAAATGCTATCGAATTTCGGTTTCGAATTTTGAATGAAAATAAAATTCAGACCCACGAGGCAATGACGAGATATAAAAGTAGGCTTAACTACTCGGAACAACTTTCAGTAACACTGAGCGAAAAAAAAAGGGCTTCGAAAATAGTTTCTACATTTCCCACTGGAGACCAGATGAAAAGAATATAATACCACCGCACAATCGTATTTTGCCAATTTTTCTCGACTATTTTCTCCCGAGGAAATAATAATTATAAAAACAATAATAATAAAAAAAAAAGCATTGCATTAATATGAAGCAGGAAACTTTTATTTTTCGGTTTTTATTCTCATAATAGAAAAAAGACAAAGAAATAAAATTATTTAGTAGTTTACTTCAGTGGAATCGTTAAAACAACTTCGAAGCTCTCTCTATTCGCTTATTTAGAAAAAAAAACGATTAACATAAAGCAAAAAAAAAAAAAAAATGTACTCATGTTCTGTGTGAGATACTATGCATTATTGAACGATGATTTGCTTATTGATGAAATTTATTTTTAAACTCAGTGCTATCAAATTTTTTATAAAAAAAATGTCTTGCGCCTTATTAATGTTTGAAATATATGAGAATATATACATATATATATCTTAGGAATTAATTAAAAAATTGATAGTACCGCAAAAATAATATTTATTTCTAGGGGTAAAAAAGCTTATTATTTCGAAGAATATCATGGAAAAATGTTAACCGTTTTTTATGGTGTGTAAAAAATTATGCATCAAAATTACATTTTCTCTTATAACTTTGCATATTTTGAAAAAAAATAAAATATGTATTAGCTAAAAAAATTTCTTTTTGAACTTGAATACAATCTTAATTTTGGTTTGTATGTTAAGAGAATTTTAAGAAAATGATCAAAACTATACCAAGTAATATAAAAAATTGCCTACTTAGAGCAACAAAGAAATAGTTTATTTTAGTTACATTTTATTAAATAGATACAATTAATATGAATATTTATATACATAAGATAGAATCGCACTATTAAATGACAAAATAGAAAGTGTTTTTACTCGCAATTTTCCATTTTCCTTTCTATATAAAGTGTAGGACTAATTTTTGTTTTTTGTTTTTTACTATTTATATTCATTTATTAAATTTAATTATTCTAATAAAATAGTATATATAGCAAAAAAAGAAGTCACATTCTCAGAAATTAGGCCATCCCAGGTAGGATTCGACCCCAGACCTTTTTATTAGAGGTCCAACGCGCTATCCATTCCGCTACAGGGCCACAACGAACGATTTTCCTTTCTATATATGCTATTATTTTTTATTGTTAGTATGTATTCCTTTTTTAATTTAATTCATGAATTAACCCTTTCAGGACGGGGTGATTTTTTGCGAGCCACTCGTTAGGGACGAGGTGAATGCGTAAGGACTACTCCCTTCGGGACGGGGCGTTTTTGTCAATAAGCCTAACTTAAGAAAAAAACGCATAGATAATAAAATTTGAGTCCTAACGTCGTAATTTTTGGTACCCCTTTAGATTATTGTACAAGAGTTGTCAGTTACATTAAAACTAGAATGTAATAACGTTTTTCATTTAACTTACATGAAATTATATAAAAAAGTATGATTTAATTGGGAAATAAATTTCATAAGCACTATTCATTTTTTTCCAAAATTTTTACTAACAAAACACATTAATACACTTTCAAATTAATAAAAAAATTGTTTACAAAAAGAAAGAGCAAAATTAAAATGAAGATTGAGTGTGGAAAATCTCGAAACATGAAGAAACACAAAGTCCTACATTGTATGACTTGCAAGCATAAAATGCTTGTTACGTTTTTTGTTTTTTATTTACACACGGTTTGTGACTATACACTTTGGCTTTTTTCACCCTTTTTGTTCATATTAAGGTTAGGAAAATGCCTTCAAAACAATTAAATAATAACCTGAAGTCAAGGTTTTTGAAATAAGAAAAGTACGCGAAATATATCCGAAAACAACAAAACCTTAACATAACTGACGCTGAAATACCGCACACTGTAGTAAAAAAAAAATAAGAAAAAAAGTATTCGATGAGTTATAAGAAACGCGAATGTTTCATCTCAAGAGGAACGTTTATGAGCCGAGCTCTGTTTGTTGACCTTTCAATTACCCCCTCTCCCCTTCTCAGCTGATGTGCTAAATATCAAATCCACAGGCAGAATATAAACTAATTGAAGGTCAGGTTACTCTAGCTACTTTCAATTTCAATATAATTGACATAGGGGCGCCATCTAGGGGTCATTAAAAAACGTTCCAGCTGAAAATGCATATTTGCACCACCCGTCCATGAGATGCATCCGTGAAGAATGCATATTTGCACTGCCCGTCACGAAGTGGTTAATATTTGAAAAAAATGTATTAACATCAATTGTGATCCACTACATGTTTAAAAAAATGTATTTGAACTTGAATGGCTGAATAGAAAGTATTTTATTAACTATTGAAAATTTGAACTAAATATATATATATATATATATATATATATATATATATATATATATATATACATATATGAAAATTGGAAATAGTGAATTATTAGTAGGAATTGAAAAATATTCGACACAAAACCAATCATTAATCATTTTATTTTAATAGCTCTCAAATTAATGTTTTGTCTTATTATATTTAGATTGCTACAGTAGAGACGGTTGGCTTGTAGCTTCGTGATTAATTATGTTATCACATTAAACTGTAGATTGATTTGCTGGTTCTTTTTGGAGTAAATATTGTAGAAAATTGGGTGTCCGTGGCTTACAAAGTGAAATTGAACTGGATTGTTGGATAATTTATTAACGTTGCACTACGAACATATAGGACTGTTGGCAAATGAATTTGTGATTTTAAAACATGGCCAAGTAATGAGGATAATTTCTAAGAAAAACTGAACTTGATGTGAAGCTATGATGTGTGCGCATATTAAGAGAATGCGGTACCGGTTAAAGCTTGGTTTTAATAATTTATAGTGATATTTTAAGACAAAGTCTTTCACTTTTCAAATGTTATATTTTGAACAATTTATTTGAATCCCTTAAAAGCTTTAAGTAATTGTTTCAACAAAACTGAAATTAAGTTTATTTCGTGGATTAAAAACGTTCTAATATAAAACTGCATGTTTTATATAATTAAGATGGTATAAATACAATTGGAACTTTGATTTCTTAAGTTGAGGAAAAAAACAAGTACATATAATATTCTAAGTAAAATTGATTCTTGGAACTAGAGAAATCTGTCAAAATTAAGAAAAAACAGCTTATGACAGGAGACAAAAAAAAAATGTGTTATTGTAATCAAATCTCAAGATTAACACGCTTTTTATAGAATTAACAAAATAACAATAACAAAAAGGAATAATCAAAATCTGCATCTAAAGCAAATATGGACTGCAAGCAAATTATTTTTAAAAAATGTGTACAATTAATAAAGGAACTATACTTAAAAGAGAAAAAAGGGACGTGTGAGTGTTTAAATATATTTACTTATCGTAAAATTCCGTCGGCTGGGTGGTGTGGTTGGTTTGTCGTTGGCCTTTTGTATCCAAGGTTGCGGGTTCGACCCCGGACCAAGTCGATGGATTTTCATGATGCAGAAAATCGCCAGCGGACATGTCGTAAGATTATACGGCATGTAATAGATCCCTAGGGGGTGCTCTTGGCAAAATTAAATCCTAGTTCAGGTTCACATCATCAGAGCTAAGATGCCTCCCTCTAGGGAAAAAACTGGGTGTCAAAATTACCAGCGGCAATTGGTATCCGCCTATATGGGGCCGCACTAAAAAGAGGTACCTGCTTTCGGTGAATGTATTATGTAGATTGATGAACTCTGTTAATAACTCTGTTCGTAATTTGCCATTACAAATAATATAAAAAAAAATTAAGTCAAATCCTCCTTAGATCAACAAAGAAAAAAATTTTTTTTAGCTACATTGTATTAAATAGTTACAATTAATATATATATATAAATATGTATATACATATAACAGAATCACAACATTAAGTGGTCCCTAATTTTTATGAATTATCATTAAAGTATCTCACATTGTGTCATCCAAAATAATCGTGTCTATAAAATTTCAGTTCAACTGAATCCGTGAGAAAAAAACATTTTCAAGTTTTGACACAAGTCGCCAAAAACGATGCCAACGTGGCTGTCTTTGCTATTCTTTATATAATTAGCTTTCATCAATTTTTATTAATTATAAATAAATTATTGTATTGTCATCGAAAATAATCATATATATAAAATTTCAGCTTAATTGCGTGCTTTAAAATGTATTTTATTAACGATTGAAAATTCCACCAAGGTAAATAAATAAATAAATACATAGAGAGTGTGAGCTAATAGTAGGAATTGAAAAAAATAGTAAAATTATAATTCCACATAACAGACAAAGTGATTAAAATGTTTCATATTTTTCGAATGAATTCCTTTCATTGGCATATCTCGCAATTATTTTAAATTAAGTCACTGAAAAAACTGACGTTTTTTGAAATCATTAAGTGCTCGCTGTGGACTAGTGGTCCTAGTCACAGACTTGTGGACGGTGTGTATCAAGAGTTCAATCCTAGTACCACTACACTAAAGACCCGACATTTGTAGAGGGGGCTGAAGTACTTTAATTCTGTTGAGTGAGGGTGACTTAGTGAGTGAGGGAATATTAAAGTCGCACTGTTCAGCAACACGAGGGCGTTTGGCGACGGACCTCGTCATTTTCAAGCATGGTCAAGTGACACGGAAGACACCTGAGCTGACACCCCACTCCCTTAACTACCACACCACACCAACCAGAGAACGTTTGAGCTCTCGACAGATTTAACGTGCATTGCTGCCCTACACGGCGGTTCTTCAGTGGTGCTGGACTCAAACTCATAACCCGCCATTCACGATTCGATATCTTGACCACTAGGCTACCGCAGCCCCTTGTCGAGTGAGCGACTTATAGAGTAAAATGAACTTTACTCCAGATAGCGGCACAAGGGCTGTCTTTGACTGATCTCGTCATTTTGAACCATGGTCAAGTGACGAAGATAATACCTGAGCTAGATCTACCCTATTCAGACGTTCCACACCACATCAACCAGAATACATTTGATACTCGATAGATTTAACTGACATCGGCCTCTACAATCCGTTAAACCTATCGAGGCTCCATTCGCATATTGTGAAATTTCGAAGAGGAGGATGTCATCTAGAGTGTCACCCTCGTCACTTGTCCACTATTCAAAACTACTAAGTCGTCGCTAATAGTATTTGTATTGCTTTGGTTAGAGTCCAGCTATAGGGGGCGCTGTGAAAGCGCGGATATATAAAGGTGTAATGGTAAGCCCAGACACTCAAGAGAGTAGAAGGTATGCAACCTGTTGAGAGTTACCATATTACCGAGTGTTGGAAAAAAAAGTCTTGTGTTATATTTGTAAGGAAGTGTGAAGGCCAATAATTTGATTAGTGAGTTATTCTCTCCATCTAGACCAAAACATGAAATCACTTCGCGTGAGTGCTGGATTCGAGTGAGTCCCCAACACTTTACAGTGTGATGTTAATAAATACGCAATAACTTGAAATCTTAAGCATCTCCATTTCATAGAGTCTGCAATAAAATACTGGCGGTATATATACGTAATAAATATATCTTGTACATCAATACAAAAATACAGAGAACAAACTTTCTTCAGTTTCAATATTTCTATCTGCCAATCTAATGCCGGGGCGACAATGATTTGTTTGAGATCAAATACAAAAATTTCTCATTTTCCTTCGCCATTCTGTGTTTTAAAATAAAAATATAGTTTTTGTTTCTTCTCTGATTTTATTCTTTAATCTCCATACGGGGAGAGAAAAAAAAACGAACTCCTTTCTTTCTTTCCCATTCCCAGAAGCGTCGTTAAAATACCATAAATACGGAAGTAGGATTTTCCAATGTTTTCTTCAAACGCGGAGCATAATCCAGATTGTTTTTGAATTTAGAAAGGAGTTGCTTTGATGGAAGGAACATAAATTTCGCTGCGCCAACTACTTTTTCGAATTTTTACAGGATTTATGATTCTTTCGAGAGCACAATACAGCCTTATTATTGAAAAAGCTATTTGCATATTTAATTTTAGCCAAATAGCCTTGCATATTTATGGGCGTGGTAGCCTAGAGGTCAAGGTCAAGGACTCGTGGCTGGCGTGGCATGGGTTCAAATCTAATGCCGCTGAAGACCCGCTGAGTAGAGGGCACCGTTATAGGTTAAATCTGTCGAGGCTCGAACGTACTCACGTTTGTGTGGTGTGGCGTGGTTAATGGTCAAGGTATCAGATCGCGCGCGTGGCTGACTGGTTACGAGTTCGAGCACAGTACCACTAAAGACCCGCCGCGTAGGAAAGCGATGCACGCTAAATCTGTCAATAGCTCACACGTCTTCCCGTTAGAGTGGTGAGGTAGTTAAGAGAAGGGGACGCCAGCTCAGGTGTCGTCCTCGTCTCTTGACCATGGTTCAAAATTACGAGATTTGCCTCGCCACTTAACTCTGTTAACTTAACACTGCGACTTTAATATTCACTCACTCACTCTAGTGGCCAAGGTCAAGTACTAGTGGCTGGTGTGTCATAAGTTCGAACCTAGTGCCACTAGAGAGGGTCGCAATAAGTTAAATGCATCGAAACTCGAACCTCCTCTTGTTTGTATGTTGTGGAAGTTAGAAGAAGGGGTGCCAGCACAGATATTGTTCTCGTCACTTAACCATGGCTCAAAATTGCAACGTGAGTCAACCATAGCCCAGATGCAGCTGTTTTGTGCAATTTTAATATTACTCTCAATCACTAGAGTGCATTTTTTACCTTTAACTTGACAGTTTCAGGAGAATTATTGGCTGAAGAACTTGTCTTTTTGAGCCGTAGTCGGGAGACGAGGACAACAACTGAGCTAGCATTCTTCTTTCGATATTTCTACACCACACCAACGTGATTCTTTTAATCCCCACTTGAAGCAACTTCTTTCAAAAGTCCTTGACCGATACTTTTTGGCTACCTTGCCCATACAATTTTAAGAGACAAAATTTTTTCAAATGTTTTTATTTATTTCTTTATTTTGCTTTGAAAGAGTAGCAAGATAATCAGTAATTGAATGCGCAGCATACGAAAATAATTAAATGGTAGTGAAGTGAAAAGATAAAGCAAATTAATTTGTAAAATATTGATTTCATAAAACAAAATAAATGTACAGTAAAATCCGGCGTATAAGGCGCATTTTTAGCACAAAAAATAAGATCGAAATTTATGTGCACGCGTTATACGCCGGGTGGAAATATAAGAGCTTTAAAAATAATAAAAAAATAAAATAAAAGAAGATGAGCATGGGAAAAAAAATTAGATTCTGCACATAGATCGAAATACTGTTTATTTTAAAGAAATGACATTCCTTATTGCTGGCGTAGCTTGTCCTGGGTGGGCCCTGTGACAAAAATTCCTTAGGTGCCCTTTATTGGGCCCCTTAATATTCTATGATTTTTTGCTTAAACATGTTTGGTTCCCTGTAGCTCAGTGTTTCTCAAACTGTGGGGCGCACCCCCCAAGGGGGCGTGATAACCCTACGAGGGGGGTGCAAGCCTATTGAAAAGTTGAAAACAAAAGATTGTTTCAAAAAATTATTAACATATTGAAAGTAAACAAACAAATGTATTGTGACATAATATTTTACTATCATTTACACTACTATATACACTTATAAATATATCAGAGTGCTGCACAATCTACTTTATTACTAATTTAACAATACTAAGTTAAGGACAAATTTAATAATCACCAGTGACTTCATGAATCTGTCATGTATAAAATTATATGCCAACATGAGCACTTATCTTGATAACTTGTACGGTTTATAATAAATTCCTTAAATACCGATCAAAAATTATGTGATTCGTTCCCAATGCCACCATTTAACACCCAGGTAAGCGTATGGGTTGCATTGAGGGGTGGTGGTGGTAGAAAAGGAATAATCAGTCCTCTGAAATAAGTAAATCCTTCGCAAACACTGTCAAGTTCCTTTTATTGCTTTCCAAAGCCTTCGGAATAATTTTATGAATAGCAGTTCACAGAAAAGATAGTACTTCGGAAAGACGCATATATACGTCTGGGGCAATTGACACACTGGCTGAGCGAAATGTTTAAATACGTCGGGGTGATTTAAGAGGTAAAAGTTGTATTGTAGGTTTAGCGTCGAAGTATAGTATTATTGAATTTATAATACATCGTTATTGTATGGAGGGGGCGTGATGCAAATTATGATTGAATGTTGGGTCACAAGCATTGAAAGTTTGACAAGCACTGCTCTAGCTTCAGAGCCCTGTATCATTAATACGGCTGATACGGCGGTAGTTATGCCTCTGTTCCTTATGAACTTATTGGGCTGTAGTTCTAGAAGTATACTAGTTTTTTGTATGTGTAAAGCTTGGAAAAGTACCTCGAATAAATGACTTCAAAACAGAAGAGTATTGTGCACGTATATTTCAGGTTTCTTTGTAAAACAGGGGTGAGCGTTTTACGGTGAATATATCTAAAAATTTAAATTTGTAACTTTATAATATTCGTGCGTGTAATACGGTGGTGCGCGTCTTACGCCTGATTTTACTTTAATTTGAAAAATCTTACAATTGGATTACTTAGCTTTGTGAATAGTTTTCCAGTACTGACAATATGCTATTGTTACATTATTTATGAGTAAGTGGTATAATAAAAATAAATGATTTTTGAAAAATAATTTTTGATTTCTTTAATGTTTCCATCTTTTTTTATTTATTTTTTAAAACAAATCAATGCTGAATATATCCTTCATATTCAAAAAAACAAAAAAACAATGTCAGTATTGTTCAAATAATTTTGTCTCTACATTTGCATTATAAATGGGATAGGTTTATGACTTAATTGAAAAGAAAAGTTTTTTTTTTCGTATTTACTCTTTTAGTGTGTTATTTCTTCCGCATATTTCACTATACAATACATTATCGGCATTAAATGCATTAATTGCATCATACGTAGATATCTCGATTTAACTAATTGAACCCTGAGATTCTATATGTATTAATTGCCAGCTTTATACCCGGTGAAATTCAAACTGACTTGATAGCTCGATACTTGATTCTAATGGAAATGGTCGTGCATAATTGTACGTTGAATTGAAGTAGACACCAAATTCTGCATGTGGCATGCTGTGTTAGTTAGGTCTTTACTTGAATGTAATTTTCGACATTTGATAGTAATTTAATTTTATGACGCCTTTCACCAATTGCTGTCATGTAGATACGGTGCGATGTCCTTTCAAAATAAGCAATTTAACAAGAACCGTTTGTTTGATTTGTCAAAATAATATTATATACAATATAACTATGAAGGAACCTTCATTTTTAAAACAAAGTATTGCAAAACAGTTCTTTCAAAAAACATAAATAAACAAACAGACAAAAAAAAAACATACAATAAGCCTTTTTTTTCTGTGATAAATATGAATAAATAAATACTTGGGTTAAGTGCAGGCATCGTTGGACTAAAAGAAATGGAGCATTTAGTATCAAAGGGCCTATGCGCCACACATTTATCGAATGATAATAACGTGACGCATTTTCATTAAATTCGGGATTCCATAAAAAAGAAATACCTCTTAAAAGTTTCCCACTAAAAAAAGAAATATCTATATATTGTAAGAAACAAACTATTTTTTTCTTTTTCATTATTTGTTGGTGTTGACAAATTCCACGTAATCTAGCCACAGGCTAGACTCGGTTCATGAAACGAAGAATCCTTAAAAAATCTTAAGGTATCCGACTACATTCGGAAACATGATTTTAAAAAAAAAGGCATAAATGGATAATTTTCATGATATTTAGTGTCACTTAGATTATAATACATGTATGAGATTGTTTTAAGGGCATTTTGACAAAAAAAAAATTATTTAAATATAGTATTTCGGCAAAAAATTAACTTAGAATAACCTTTATTCAAAATGTTCTCCTTTTGTGAAAAATGCTTCTATTATAATAATATTTTGCCTGTATATAGCTCAGACCTCTGTAGAGAATCTCAACTATGATTTTTGAACAATTCCCATTATTTTCAGAGTTACCACCAATTGAAATAGTTATCGGCGTTTTTTTCTTAAAACTTCTCCCCTCTGTTGCCGTAAAGCATGGATAAACCCAATTCTAAGTTATATATTTCAAAAATTCTAGTTGAGCCTCTGTACAGAGGTCTGTGCTATATACAGGCAAAATATTATTATAAAAGAAGCATTTTTCACAAAAGGAGAATATTTTGAAAATGGGTCATTCTATGTTCATTTTTTGTCAAAATATTGTATTCATTAAGAGGGCAGAGTGGGAGATGTACGCTGGGAGTGTATACTCCTGGTAGGGTTGCCAAGGTGTGAAGGCTACACCATTTTTCTCAGCTAAGGTTTGCTGGTGAATGCACCAAATCAAACCTACAGAAGCTGTTCCATTTTTCCTTAAGCCAGTGCTTCTCAAACTTTCAATATTTATGACCCAATATTAAATCATAATTTCCATTGCGCCCCCTTCCTCTCCATACAATAACAATGTATTGAATTCCATAATACTATACTTTGCCGCTTAAACTGCCACTGACGAATATAAATGTCTTGCTCAGTTAAACCATGAATTTTCCCGAATCCGTCTTTCCAAAGTACGATCTTTTTTGTGTGCATTGCTTTCTATAAAATTATTCCAAAAGCTTCGGAATGGGACAAAAGGACCTTCACAGTGTTTGCAAAGGATTTGCTTACTTCAGAGGATTTACTCATTTATTCCTTTTCTATCCCTTCCCCCAATATATGGCTCACGTGGAAGGTTGCATTTGGAGCAAATAGCGTACAATTTTATCCGTAGTTAAAGGATTAACTATAAACTGTACACATTATCAAGGTAAGTATTAATTTTTGTATACATATAGTTTTATGCATGAAAAGCCCATGGGGTCACTGGTAATTATTAAATTTGTTCTTAACTTAGTATTGTTAAATTAATTATATAAAATACATTGTGCAGTACTAATGCATTTATAAATGTATTATATCAGTGTAAATATATATGTGTGTGCATTTTCTTTTTATTCTGTTAGAATGTATTTTGTTTGTTTACTTTCAGTGAATTAATATTTTTTTTTAAAATAATCTTTTGTTTTCGACTTTTCAATATGCTTGCGCCCCCCTCTTGCAGAGTTATCAAGCCCCCTAGGTGGGCGCTCCACCCCACAGTTTGAGTAACGCTGTGTGTGTGTGTGTGCCTTACGCCCCCCCATTAAAACTGTAACATCTTCCCTTGATATATGAATCATTTCTGGTAGCCATGGTGGCATCCAACACTTATGTAACTGATTTAATGTTGACGATAAAAGTTCTGTGTGTGTTTCGATTCTCCATTGCATTATTTATGTGACTAGTGAAGCCTTGCAGCGAAATGTGTCCCTCTGTATTATTTGAAACAATGTCTTACCAATATTCAAGTTTAATACTTGTTAAAAGCCTTTAAGGATGCATATTATTATATTCTTTCATATGCGAAATTTACCAGAAAATTCAAATAATTTTTGTATTTACAAAATATTGTTGTGGGAACGTATACAAAAATTTACGAAGAAAATGGGAATATTCAAAGAAATCGAAACCATATCAAGTATAAAAAACTGAAGTAAAAATATGTATACTATTAAGACATGTTTATCTGGTATTGTATAATTATGTTAAAGAATGACGGCAAAAACAAACACAGTGATTCATAATTTCATTATTCATTTTAAAACTACAGTACCATCAGAGTATACTATTTTTCTCTAATACTTGTTTTTTTTATTAAAAAAAATACTCATTGTCTTACAAAAATTTTCCTTTTTTAGTCTCTATTGAAAAAACTTTTCTCTATCATTGATTTTAAATAAACATATCCCTCATGTGTACGAATCTTAATAAAACGACATTTCCTAATCTTGTACACAGTTTTCATTAAAAAAAAATAAATACATACAAAACTTGTTTCTTGAATCGTTAACATTTCAATCTTTGTTGCTTTAATCATTGTTGTCATTAATTTCTAAATAATTAACGTGAGATGCTGAAATTTTTGAAGGTTCTCGAAACTATAATTAATGACTCCACTTTTCAGAGAAGATCCTGAAAATGTGCTGAGCTAATTAGTTTATAACTATCACTCGATTATGTAAATTGAGACAACAGGTCTGCGATGAAGGGATAATTAAAAGATAGCGGAAGTGGTGAAGAACGTTCGCTTGCTCTTGAATAAGTTTTAATGTCCCTGCTTAGTAAATTTGTTACGAAAACATGAGGATTTTTTCATTTCTCGTAATCAAATGTGTGACTTCTTAAATGTGTGGTTTATCCTTTATAATATTAACTCATCACACATCTACCGCATTATGATTTACTGCAGTTTTTTTCCATGTAATATATATATATATATATTTGAATTAGTACATTGAAAATTAAGGGATATACATAAACAAAATACTCCACTTTGGGAAATTTAATTCGTTAGAGCTAATTAATTAATTAAAGATATTCAACTGCAAAATTAATTATATACACTGTTCACTTAAAATAAATAATCAAATCGCTTATTAAGGTCTTCATTATAACATACAAAAAAAATAAGACTTAAATTTCGATATTAATTTTTTCTTCGGGACAAACATGATAGTCTTCGCAATCCGCTGAAAACGCCGTCAGCTTAAAACGCAATTTCTGATATAAAACTATTCGCCTTCCCCTCTAAAATACTCATCATAGAACCCTTGCTGCCATATATCTTGGAAGAGTGGATTTCAAAGAATATTCCTGTTTAGTACCATCACAATATTAGTAAAAATGGTTATTCTATGTAACTTTAAAGTGAGTGGTATTAATAAGTACCGTCGGTAGATAAAGGGTTAATATGATTGTTATCGGTATTAAAGTATGTCATGGACTGCAAAATTGCTTAATATACTATTTATTTATTTATTTTAAAGTTCAACTTATTTCTGAAAGTTTAAAAATTTCTGTAACGTTTAGGATTTGCAATCCCGGGATTAGAATTGGACTATTTATATTAAAAAATACTTATACATTAGCAGACTTGAATTTAAAAAAATAAAACTGAAAATCTAATTGAAAATTGTTTTAATATTAATTTTATTGAAACAAATTTTAAAAAAAATACTTAATTCCTCTTAAAAAAACAAAACAAATAAAAATAGTACGTAACAAAATTTAAAAAAAAAAACATTTCTTCATTTCTTGGGTTCCTGTAAATAAGCTTTAAAAACAGATCGTCCAGCGATTCATCGTTCAAACTTCTTATTTTTGTTACAAATTGTCCTGTCGAAGAAAATGCTCGTTCGGATTCTATGGTAGCAGGTTTTATCGTCAATAAATATGAGTATATTCTTTTCAGGTAGTCAACCCGTTTCCCTTCCTTTTCAGAAAATATACATTCCGTTTTGACAGTGTCTCAGATCTAATAGGCTGCATTGGTGCACATACTTCTTTAATGAGACTTTATCTAGTTCTTCTATACTTAATGGTTTTTCTGTAAAAATTGATCCACAGTTATTGAACCAGATTGGAAATCAATTTCTTGTGTTACCTTATTTGAAATAGAAGATCTAGTTGCATGAGCTGTTAGCAATGCAATGTGATTTGAAGTGTCGAAATCTTTTAATCAGGTCCGCTATTAATTAATGGCATTTAATTGAAGAAGAAACTGATACACAAAAACTATTATTGAAACGTTGATTATATTATTATGTAAGTACTGCAGTGAGCCACTTAGATCTATGCTACGTTCACCCATACGAGAAAGGAGAGCTGTGCATATATGTATATTACTTATAGTACTTATAATTGCACACAAAAAAATTCTGCGTACATATTTCATGAACAAAATATAAATATTCTAAGAATTAAACTGTTAGAAAATTTTGATGAGAATTTTTTTTAAAAAATATAATTGAGACCAAAATTATATCCCGGGATTGGCCAAAACGCAGGGATCCCGGGATTGCAAACCCTAGCTACGCGTTTTCTGGTTAATTTTTCGCTCGTTTTTATGCTTCTTAAAAACATATTGCCATAAGTCAGTGCTTCTCAAAGTTTCAATACTCGCGACCCAATATTCAATCATCATTTTCATCACGCGCCCTTCTATACACAATAACATTGTATTGCATTCAATAATACTATACTTTTACCTTAAAGCTAAAGAACGACTTTAACCTATTATGTGCCAACAACGTATATAAACGTCTCGCTCAGTCAAAGCATTAATCTTCTGGACGTATACATACGTCTTTTCGGAGTAAGATCATTTCTGTGCACTGCTATCCGTAAAATTATTCCTAAGGTTTTGGAATACAATAAAAGGACATTGACAGTTTTTGCAAAGGATTTACTTATTTCAGAGGATTTTGCTTTTTTATTCCTTTTCTCCCCCCCCCCCCCAATAACCTATCAAAATACGTGAGTCTACATGGAAAACCGTGGCATTGGGGACCAAACCGCGTAACTTTTAATCGGAAGTTAAGGAATTAATTATAAACCGTACAAAAATCATCAAGATAAGTGTTAATACAAGCCCATGGGGTCACTGGTAATTATCAAACTTGTTTTTAACTTATATAGTATTGTTAAATTAATAATAACATATATTGTACAGTATACACACACACACAGATGCTTTTATAAGTGTATCATATCAGTGTATAAATGTTTGTTTTATATTTTATTATGTCAACAAGTATTTTGTTTGCTTACTTTCGGTAAATTAATAATGTTTTGAATAATCTTAATTTTCAACTTTTCAATATTCTCGCGCCTCCCTTGTAGAGTTATCACGCCCCTCAAGGGGGACGTGCCCCACAGTTTGAGAAATACTGCCATAAGTTTCTTATAAAAAAATTAAAACTTAAAGATATTGAAAAACAAAAAGGACGTGTTTTCATATATGAAAAATAATGTAATTCAAGTATTTTATCATTCGGTATACTGCTTTACGAGTGCTATTGGCAATGGTTCACAAAATTCGGTCAAGTGACGAAAACGACTACTAAGCTGACACGCCCTCTGTAAGACCACCACTTATGCTAAAGGAAAAACTTTGAACCTCGACAGATTTAACACTAAGACGTCCAAGATTTCGATTAACCTTAAACGTCTACAGGTGTCGTTTCAACCCTGCGATATAAAGCACATAAAATAATTGTAATAACTAAATAATTGCAACACTGCTGTTAAGTAGAATTTTAAGACTTTTTAACATTATATTTCAAGTAATTATCACATATATTATGAACCTTTATATCACAAAAAACTGACATTGATAGTATGTTTCACGAAGCATGTTGGACCACTGCTTTGTCGCAAAATCTTTTGTAGTCTCAATCTGCCCAAAACATATTACTACAAGTCTTACATATTCTATAAGTCCTTTCCCATGAGTAACCTTTTCTATGAGTCATCTTTCCATGGTGTCTGTTCTGTAGAAGGTTCGAAAGTGAAATGATTTTTTTATGGGCAGATAAGCGAATTCTATGTAACAAAAAACTTAGACACAATGTTTTTAGTATAGATGACTCATTTCCGCTGTGAAAATAACACAGCATTCAAAGCCAAGTAAATGGGCATATTACTTCTGGAAGCTTTTTTTACTCCTGGTATATACTTTGTGAACTATATTTTGCTGAACGAGAATTTATAGAGATAATTTTTTTTAGTGTGGTTTCGACACCAGCGGACGTTCTAAATATATTTAGTTGTAAACTCTTTCCCAATTAACCTAGATCCAGAAAACGTTTTCTGTGTAATCACCACAAAAATGGTTAAAAGTCACGAAAAACTTTCAAATTCCCTATAAAAATGCGGACAGGAGAACAAACTAAACAGGCTTCGGTGCACAATTGGCACCGATGGACTTTCTAGTGTTAACGTGCATCAGCCCCTCTACACGGTGTGTCATCAGTGACACCAGAACTGCGATCCGGGACACGGTAGCTGCTTTGGGACCATAACCACTAGGCTACCGCAGCCACCTACAATTGCATGATAAATAAAATTTATGATAGTAAATATGTTCAAAAGTTTATTCTTGATATTTGGACTAATTCCTTTCAGAAATAGTGACTGTAACGGCAAGATGATGGAAGATACTATGCAGAAAAGTATTCCTTCTCATAATAAATTTCGAACCATCAGATACCAACTCGACTTCCAAATCCAAACTCCAGCAAAACTTTCTCTTAGCAAACTTAAGTGATAATCGCATTACAGATGTGTCTTCTAACTTAGAATGGGAGATAAGTAACACTATACCAGCAAATCATGAGCGATTTCATATCTCTCCAACTCGGGTGCGAGTTTGAAAAGTTCTAAATCTGTAGAATATTCAAAGATCTATTCCAAAACGTCACATTCTATCGCCAAGCGATCCTTTTTCATTTCGATCTCTACCTCCAATGTGATCTGAAGCAGCCAAGTCACGCTTTGCATTGATTCCTGCTACTCAAGATTGATGATGAAAGTTCAGGGCTTTGTTCTTTGAGACAAGGATTTGGACTTTATGCATTCTGATGCGAGAAGAGTTGAGTCGTCTCATTTATTATAAGCGATATCTTTTCCTTCAAGAATCTGGCATCCAGGTGATATCGTCGTTGCAACATAATGGCAATTGGGTTCTCTTCTAACAAAAAAAGTTATAAGATTATGGCGTTGGAAACATGATAGTGTAGCTACTTTAAGCTATAACAAATGTTGCGGTATTCTTAAAGTGTATTTTGAGGAAAGATATTTTAATCAGTAAATTTAAAGATGGACTATCATTGAAATGTTTTTGTAAGCTGTTTACTTTTTTTTATGCATGAAAATAATGAAAGCTGTCTTCTTTTAGATACTCCTAAACTGATTTAACACAAGTGAAATTTAAGAACAAAATGTTTTCGACTTGTATAAGATACACTAAAAAAAACTGATTGCAGTTATATATATATATATATATATATATATATATATATTAAATTCTTCCTCCATTCCTTTTAAAAATAAAAATAGTAATAAAGTTATATTTTTATAATTTTATAAGTTAGCTTTATTGCTTTAAAACAGAATCATTTTATGTCGTTTGAATTGTGATTCGTTTTATCAGTTACTGAAAATAAAATCGCCGTCTGTTTGAATCACAATCAGGCGAAGAAGGCTGCTAATGAACTGGTACTTACTTCCTAAATTCCCAGCCACTCCTTGTGGTATCAGGGCTTGACCAAAAACATTTTGAGTTATATAATCTATTTTCAACGATGTGGCACCCATCCGTTATAGTCGGTAGTGACGCTGACTGCTGTGCATTTGTGCATTGAGCTTGGATCCCGAATATTTGTAAATATACATAGTAACTGTAACATGAGAGTACTCTAAAAAGCCATCAAGCCCTCTCTTGAGGTTGATGGGAGGCCCCTGGCTATCCCGAGTGTATTCTCTCTTAAAATTGGGGTGGAACCGAGCCAAATAGTACTGTCACCTGCATGGTACGCAAAGCTACCGCTAACGACAAGTGTACATCTAGCCCTTTGTCACAATGAATTTCATGGGCCTCCATCTGACACCATCAGAGAGGTGACGTAAACAACAACAACACCACTTTCAGAGATGTGACAATAAACAGGAATGAGAAGTATTTGCTTACGTGCTGCATTTTGTATTTTGTAAGTACTAAAAATGTAAACATTATTCTAGTGTAGAATTAACTACAATTACTAAGTCTAATGAAAAATTAAACAATTTCGTTAAAAAAATCTAATATAAAATATATTATTGAATTTTTTCAAAAAATTAATTCTTAAAAATATTACTTTGAGTTTTTTTTTTTTAACATATACTTGTGGGTATCATTTCATAATTACAGCTATCGATGTAAATGTTTTAAATATTACATTTAATAATTTAGTCGAAATACAGAAATTAAACTTATTGTTACATTAGAGATATTTTTTCCGCACTCATGCCAAACTAAAAATCTAACAGACAACACTATCCGCAAAAACGAGTTGCACAAAATGAAACGAATTTATAAAATATTTCAAACAGGATATTAATTTAACTACGTAAATTACTATACACGTCATTGAATATCTAAAAACAAAACCAAGGACGTAATCAGCGAGGCTTAAAGTATATGAAATTGAAATGTCTAATATTAATTATTAAACTAATAAAACTACATTCTCTTTTATAAAGGACATATTCAAAGAATAATAGGTTTTTTTTAAAAAAAGAAAATCAATCCATTTATTTCATTTGCCAGCAGAATTTAAGCAAATAATAGCTTCTTCGAATAAATTCTTTTTAAAACCATGCCAAATACACATTAAGTGGATTGCATAAAAATGTAATAAGCAAAACTACTTTTCATAACCCGTGCCTCTTCAAAACGAAATAAAACTCATTTGGAACCAAATAAAAATCATAAAACCGAATTAAGTGAGTTTTCCAGATTCGGAATCAATTAAGGAGGATCTCTTTTTGAAACATTACGCTGAGAAAGAATTTTAATAAACAAGCTCCAAGACAGTTTCTCTCTCTCTCTTTCTCAATTTCGTTTTAAGTAATCTGAAATGAAAGCTCAGTTCCTCATTAAGAATAATTCTTTTAATTACGAAGATTCTATTTTTTTTCTCTTTCCTTTAATTATCAGACAAGGAAAAATAATTTCCAATAATTAGAAAACTGTTTAAATTCCGCAACATTCACTGAAGTGACTCCGGATTATCGATTATGCAGTGACGGAGGTTTGGAACACACATCGCGATTTTAATAAATGTGTAATTGTATTTTTATGGTTTCAGTTCCGATGGAGAGCACTTACGCTCCCATGTACTTCAAGTCTATTAATTAGAATGTCTTGAAATAAAATATGGTGATAGAAAATCTGTATGCTTTCTGAAGTTAGAAGATGACAGCTACATGTAATGATGATTTCGTTTCTTTATTTAAGATGTTTTTTTTCAGTAACGATACACGTCATATCGAAAGAAATACGGCTTGTATACAGGGTGTGCGGGCTTAAAGCATCCAAAAGTAATGGCTTATTATTACAGAACTACCAACAAATTGTCATAAACTGTCCATCCTTGGGTTAGAAAACCCTCCGAGAGTTTTTGGGTCTAGTCTGATCGGCCGCACGTGCGAGCATTATTCGGGAATCGCATGCGATAGACTTGTTGTACTGACTTCATTAGTAAGGATGCGGACGCCAGTAAAAGGTGCAGAGCGTAATTTGGTTAACGGAATTCAAATCAGTCACGCGTGTACAGCGATGTGTTCGAACAGAATGGAATGTCAATTCTCAGACATTAAAATATATCCATCCACAGGAAAGAACTTCAAAGGAGATGGGAACTTTGGTATCTCTAACTGGCAAGTATTCTTAAGTTTTCGTGAAAGAAGACACCGTTGATCTTTTTCGTGATTCATATTATAAGAGTTCTGATAAGTCTATTTGGGGAAGCCAGTGAAGAAATTCATCTCCTTTAGTTCGAATACCCGTTTTTAACGGATGTCTGCTCATCAATAGAAACATGAATGCCAGGTTTCATGTCTGTTAGTCGTAGAGTTCAATAATAAAGGTTTTTTTTTTAAAAAAAATTCATTCCCCTATCTATTAACAACCTTTTTTTGTGAATCAATTTTCTCAGAATTCGTTCTTATTGGATTTTTTTCTAAGCAAAAATGTAAAAACATGTTTGGGTAATTTTATGTCAGTAGGCGCAGTAGTTCGAAAATGGCAATATTTATGCATAACTTCCTGTAAATCCTCTATAGAGTCGATTTCTTTAAAACTTGTTCTTAACGGATCTCAACAAAAGAAACATTCCTGGCAAATTTCGTGTCTGTAAGTCTAATTGTTCAGATACGATACGTTCTTGTAATGTTTGAGTGAGGGAGTTTTTTTACTCTTGTATATCTATAGGGAGAGATGGCTGTAAAATTGTCAATTCCACTAATAAAACTAAAATTAAGAATAAACTAGCAAATAATCTCGATTCAAAAAATTGTGACATTTAGCTTTTTAAATCCTTGAAATTTTCTGGATGCCAATATTTTTGTTCAAAAAATCAGTACAAACCAATTAAAAACTCATCACCTTTCTACTACGGATGGAACCAAGAGGCTGCGTCAAGGCAGTGATCGTTGCCGGCGCGTCATGAGCTCGAGCCTAGTACCTCTGAAGACCCGCCGTGTAGGGGGGCAATTCAAGTTAAATAGTCGAGACTGAAACGTCCTCCCATTAGTGTGGATTGGAAGTTAAGAGAGGGGATTATGTCCTCGTCATTTGGCCATGATTCAAAATTACGAGATCCATCGTCAAAAGCCTTTAAGTAGCTGAATAGCGCGATGTTAATATTTATTCATCCATGCTTGGAACCGGCTTACATGACGATGCGGAACGGCTTACATGATGTACCCAATCCTTTCACCTTTGAATGTTTGGAAGACTATTATGTTAATCGTTAATAAATACTACGCGTTCGAGCTGGATTGTAGAGTTTATTTTTAGCATTCAACTGTGCTAAGAACAGTTAATCCACCAAGTAAAGAACAAAATTGGCTTCAGAACATACATAGAAAACATTGTAACGTATCCAATTTAACGAAGACCTGCTCGTAGGGCAGTCCAATGAGTTTTCACCTCCTCTTTCGGAATGCAAAGCCCAACAGTCACGAAAGCAGAAGACAACCTTCAAACTCCCGACCCCAATTCCATCTCTTCCGAAACGTAATTAATATTCAAAGGGTAATCAGGAAGGATAGGGCCCCAACAGAATCAGACATTGCCCCTGATTCGATTTTTACGAATAGCATTAGCCTTTATGTGGAAAGCGTGCTTCAGCCATTACTGCCTTAAAAGATTCTCGCAGCCAACTTCTTTTTTTCCCCGGGAATGTAATTCCCGTGCCCTTACTGATGGATGACGTATGTAAATGTCTGATGGGAAGAAATCAGGGCCTTTCTGTGTTTTAAAAGAGGATTGCTGAGTCGAAAATCAATATTAGATTTGGTCCATTAGGTAAGGGTTTCTGCAATCTGCAGAAATTGAGGTGCAATTCCGCGTTATCTAAATATATTGAACGGGTGTACTTATACAAAGGTTCATTAAACTCGTTTAGTTTTTGTTTTTCTAGTGTTCCGGGGTAATTGGAGGTGACTGATGATTATTGAAGGGCAATCTGTATTTTTATCCTGATGCTAAGAGTTTTATGTTTTTAAATTTTACTTTCCGGCTTCCCGACTGCAAATGATGATATCTTTGCGCTTTTAAGCATCAGTAGTATTACATTTATACAAAAAGTATTTATTCTGAAAAGAATTTAAGATCCGATGGATGCCAACGAAAAGAAAAAGCCCTGTTTTTTTTTTCAACAAACCCATTGTTAACTGAACAAAGTATACAAACATGTCAATGATCAATACAAATTAAGATATTCTTAGGCTCAACTTTTAAGTAGAAATCAAAGTATAAGTTATTTATTTATCATAAATTGAGTAATACATTAGAATCTGTTTATGTGCGGTCCTTTTTTAAGCGATTTTTTTGTGAGAGATTTGTTTTGCATGATTTTTTTTTTTGTGCAATCTTCTTTTTTTCTTTTTTTTTTGTGTGGTATATGAATTTCAACGATTTTGGTAGCGCTGTGATGTTTTCTATCAATGTACATATATACACTTCAAGATGTTCTGTTCACATTTGTTATAAACAGTCTCCAGACAATGCACGTTTAGTTGCTTTCTCTCAACGCGTCAGCAGCCCGTGTTTGATTGAAGACAAAACTTTCAATAACGGTAACATTATCTATAATTTGAAAAATTATATGAAGCCGGACAAAAAGAGGGCATTATTTGAGAGCGGATACAATATATGTAGGAATTCAGCTTTCCAAATAATCTTAAAAGCATTTTCCTAAAATAGATATCAATTTAGAAAGGAGTTTGAAATTCTAAAAAGAGCTTCGATCATACATATCTGGTTATCGTGACATTTACAAGCAACTAACTAACCGACCATCGACACAAAAACGTATCACTTACTTTATGGGGGCAAAAAATAAATCAATAGAAACTGTATCTTCAAGTGACGAACGCGAGTTTGAACTAATTCATCACAGGAAGATGCGCGTTTTGGATTACGATGAGTAGCAGTGAATTATGTATGAGCATTTTGTGAAAATTTCTCCATGTACACAATTAGAAATTAAAAGTTTTAAAAATGTTTCCATGTGGAATCTAATTATTTATTTTGTTTGGGAGTACTTTCTCGTAAATTTCGTAGATAATTGACATATTTTTAAGTGCGACTTTTTTATGAGTTCCTCTCCGCCTCATAAAAGAAAGGTTTTTTGTGGTATGCCGACGAAGTTGTTTGTTATATGTAAGTATTTATGAAATATTTTCGAATATTTTTTTGTGCGGTTTCTTTTTTTGCGATCAATTTCTAACGCACAAAAACGGATTTTACTGTATTAATTTACATTAAGAATCATAACCAGTGAATTTACCCATCTATAACTATAAAGGAGAATTGTGAATAAATAAATAATAGTAACATGTGTGTGTGTGCATGTTTACAAAGAACTTCTGATTTTAGCAACTGATTGAGTTGTTAAGAAAATGAATTTTGAATACATGGGAAAAAATCAGTCAATGACAAAAAGTTATTTACATTTTAAAGCTAAAATTATAAAATAACGTAACTGATTGGTAAGAGATATTGTGGTTAATAATAATATTTTAATATAAATTGACATAAAGTATTTCGATATAAAATTTTATTTTTTTAAAATTAAACTTTCTTTAAACATTTAATCAACAACGCAACTGTTATAATCCTAAATGTTATTTGTAACAAAAAAAAGGTGCATTAACATAGAAATGAATGTTTTATTCATACGTGTTTTTAATGTAAGTAACATTTGATTCTAATTAGTAATGATTATAATAACTCTTCTAATCGATAAGTAAGCTGAATATTTAATCTTTTGTAAATGAATCTAATTTTTGTAAACATTTTTGCATTAAACGGAGAGCTTAAAAATATTTGTAGAATAATACATTGATGCTAGTTAGAAACAAATTTAAGAAAGCAACTGCACTTGGAGCAATCTACTACTCTTTAAAAATAATAATTTACAATAATGGAATATTGGTATTAAATAAATTAGAGGATAAAAAAGCATATTTAAAAATGTTTAATTTAGTTATATATATTATAGTGCAAAACAATTTTTAGATAATTTACTCGCTGCCTTTTTTTTTATTGATTTTTCTGCGCTTATACTTGTTTTTTAATTGATACGAATAGAATATTTGATTAAAGCAGCGTATCTCAAACTGAGGGGGTGCGCTTCCTTAGGGGGGCATGATAACTTTACAATGGGGGCGCGAGCATACTGAAAAGTCGAAAACAAAGGATTATTTAAGAAAATTATCAATTTACTTAAAGTAAACAAACAAAATACATTCTGGCATAATAAAATATAAAATAAACATTAACATTGATATAATATACTTATACATACATCAGTACTGCGCAATGCATTTTATGTGTAATTTAGCAATACTAAGTTAAGAATAAGTTTAATAACTACCAGTGACCCCATGGGCATTTTATAAATAAAATTATGTACACAAATTTACACTTATTTTGATAATTTGTATGGTTTATAATGAATCCCTTAACTGTCGATTAAAAGTTACTTGATTCGCGCCGCAATGCCACCGTTTTCCACGTAGGTACACGTATGTGATGTATTAGGGGGGGATGAAAAGGGATAACATTGGGGGAGGGGAATGCAAAGAAATAAAAAATAAGTAAATCCTTCGCAATCACTGTCAAGGTCCTCTTATTGCATTCGAAAGCCTTAGGAATAATTTTGCGGGTAGCACAGTGCACAGAAAGATCGTACTTGAGAAAGATATCCTTATACATGCAGGGCAATTAACGTTTTGGCTAAGGGAGGCGTTTATATATTCCGGTGCCACTTAAATGTCATATTGTAGCTTTAACGTCAAAGTATGGTATTATTGAATTCAATACATGTTATGGTATGGAGGGGGGAGATCGATGAAAATTATGATTGAAATTTGGGTCGCAAACTATGAAAGTTTTAGAAGCACTGGTTTAATGTTTGAATCGTGCTTCATCCATTTCTATACATATGTAATGAACGTTATTCAAATTACTTATAACTAGCGAAAGAAAAGCATTTTGAGAACATGAAAGAAGGAAATTTATTCCATTTATAAACATGCAACTTTATGTACATTTCTTTTACTTTTAGTTGTAACCAATACTCAAATATACAACCTCTGACGATAAAGTTCGGTGAATGAGTCAAAACGGCCGATCTGGCAACACTAGGGAAACAAAAAGTTGCACATGCGTAGTGGCAGGTGTTGACCGTTATTCAGTTGGGACTCATTTGTGTTCCGTGTAAGATTTGTTTTACAAAGTTCCTTTTTAGTACGTTGGTTCTTAACTGATAACAGGAAAACTAACGAATAAAAGATTAATATAAAGTTTTATTTCAAGCTTGGAAAGACACCAGAAGAAACATATGTGATGCTAGTACGTTTTAATGAAGATCTAGCACTGTCCATGGAGTGTGTGTATAAATCGTTCACCCGCTTTCGAAAAACAAAGAAAGTATTTCTGACAACCTCCGTAGTGGAAGATCGTTGACCTTCGTCATTGACGAAAACATTGAGAAAGTGAGGAAATGAATCCCTAAAGATCGTCAATTAACTGTGCGTGTGATAGCTGATGATCTGCAGATTAATCGCGAATCCGTGCGACAAATCGTTACCCAGAATTTAGGGATGAGAAAAACGTTTTTATCTTTATTAAGAATATTCCTAACATCCAACGAAACGTCACGAGACTTTTGAACTCCATCCTAAAAGAAGACTTCTTGCAAAGTGTCCAGGACATGTACAGTAGATATCAGCGGTGCAAAGTAATGGGAGGTGTCTATTTCGAAGGATATTAACTTTCGTTAATATTTCATCTACGTTAAGGACACAGGACTATTCACAGAACTTTATTATCAAATATTGTAAATCCACGATTAAATTAAATGTCATAGAGCATACGATAATTGTAAATTTTCAAAAATGCCAGCGGTTAAAGTGACTATGCAATTTCAGTATTTTGAATTTGTTATTTCTGAAGAGTGAATGTGAATTTTTTTAGAATTTAGTTTAGAATTTTTTTTCATGCTCTTGAATATTAAATCTAATGTCCCTAATAGACTAACTTATACAAACTTTATGAAACAAAACATCTCACTCTATACTCAATTCAATTTAGATACTTATAACTGTAAATTGTGCAATGTTAATGTTTCTTTTTAATAAAATTATTATTAATGTGATTGATGCTTCATTGAATTAGTTAGAAAATAATTTTATTTATACAGATCTTTGTAAAATTTCTACTGTGTTATCATCATATATTCGCCAATTACAAAACAAGTCATGTCAGTGAAAACTTTGAGTTTAGAAGCGAAATAAAATTTTTATTTAATTGGTGCATTCAATCAGTGTCTTTTTCATGAAATACATTCTATTTTTAAGACGAATTTCTGACATAAGTTTCTAATTTGCTCTTGAACTCAAAGTTAATTCTATTGTATTTTTAATTATTCCTTCAAACCTAGACTAATGAATCCATTTGAATGTAATAAAGTGTAGTAATAACAAGATTTAAGGTATCCGAGTACTTTCGGAACCTTGATTTTAAAAAAAGCGCATAAATGGATAATGTTCATGATATTTAGTGTCACTTAGATTAGAATACATGTGTAAAATTATTTTTTGACATTTTGACAAAAAAAAAAATATTTAAATATTATATTTCGGCAAAAAATTAACTTAGAATAACCTTTTTTCAAAATGTTCTCCTTTTGTCGAAAGTGCTTCTATTATAATAATATTTTGCCTGTATATAGCTCAGACCTCTGTACAGAGGCTCAACTATGATGTTTGAAAAATTCACATTATTGTCAGAGTTACCACCAATTGAAATAATTATCAGTTTTTTTTTCTTAAAATTTCTCCCCTCTGTTGTCGTAAAATTTGGATAAACCCACTTCTAAGTTATATTTTTCAAAAATTCCAGTTGAGCCTCTGTAAAGAGGTCTGAGCTATATACAGGAACATATTACTATAATAGAAGCATTTTTCGCAAAAGAAGAACATTTTGAAAAAAAATTATTTTAAGTTAATTTTTTGCCAAAATATCGTATTTAAATAATTTTTTTTTGTCAAAATGTCCTTAAAACAATTGTATACATGTATTCTAATTTAAGTTACACTTAATATCATGAAAATTATCCTTTTATGCGCTTTTTGCAAAATCACGGTTCCGAACGTAGTCGGATACCTTAAGCTACTCCGACTTACGTAAATGCAGAGTTATGCCATTTTCAACTCGCGTCGATTCATCTTTTGTTTGAGAGTTACACAACTCAATAACTCATTCCTGTTCAGCTAATATACTTGTTCGGACATATCGCGTGGACTCGATGCTTCGACATTATAATTTATTTTGTGTTATTTATTTGTTGTCTACGCAGTGTATTTGTTAGTACATGTTATTATAGTTGTTATACAATTGATGCGATCATTGAAAGCGAATTGAATCTTTAGTCTCATTCAGTCAGAAGATGGAATCCCAGTTTTGACTTTGTTAGAAGGCCTCAGTTTAATTGAAAAAGAGTTAAGAGAATTTTGCAAAATTAAACTCCAACGAAGAGAGTGTTTTTTTTATCAAAACAAGAAATAAAAACTATATATCTGCATGTTACGAGGAAATTTCGTGGGATAAAACAAATATTTGAAGCATTGGACTACTTTGCGTTAGCCTATATGAAACCTTTTACATCAAAATAACTTCGGTTTGTTATTTTGCATTTGTGTCACCCGAGATTTGTGTTATCTAAAATTAAACTTTTTTTTTTTTTTCTAAATTATTATTTTCCTCCTTTTGCGGCCCCAACTAAAAATCCTTTATATGTCTTTATATGCGAAATTATACGCCGAACTACGCAAATTTGACTTACGCTGTTATCACTCAGTCCCACCTATCACGTAAGTTCATGGTATTACTGTATTTAAAAGGTGAAAAAAAGTAGACTATTTCTGAATATGTTTTTAAGACGTAAAGCTCCAAAAACACTTGGACAATATAATAATTCTCAGAAATATTCTTAGAAACCCGAAGAAACACGTAATTTTATAGAAACCTGCATTATTTCTTGGTTTATTGCTTTACATCAAGTTTATATAACAAAATAGTCACAAAAGGCAATAGTTCGTAAATTGTCTACATTTCGTGTTCCATTTACGAACAAGAGATGTAACAATTTAGATTTGATGCATTCAGTTAGTGCTTTTTCCAGAAAATGCATGCTAAGATAAAGACTTCCTCCTCATGCCGATTAAAAATGACACGATTTGCTCCACAGTGCCACCATTTTTCACTTAGGTTCATGTCTGCAGTGTATTGTGTGTGGGTACGGGTAAGAAATAAAACAAAATGAATAAATAATTAAATACTTCTCTGAAATAAGTAAATCCTTCGCAAACATTGTCAAGACCATTTTGGTCATTTTATTGTATTTCAAAACCTTCGGAATAATTTTTCTGATAACAGCAGAAAAAAAAATCATACATCGGAACGACGTATATATACGTCCGGGGCAGTTAATACACTGACTTGATGAAACGTATATATACGAAGGTGGAACGAAAAGGATTGATGTTTCTATTTACTTGCCGTACTTCTTAATCTATGGAATTTCTCATTATCTCCTCTATCTTAGATCAGTACATCGATTTGAATGCAATAAAGTGTATTCAAAAATTTTAAAAAAATGAGAATTTTCTAAATATATCTTGAAGCTCTAAATTTCCAAACTTGAATAAATAAATGGTAAATAAAATATTCTCAGATATTTTCAGAAATATGTATTTTCGTAAAAATCTTCACTATTTCTTTTGAATTCAAACTTTATATTCTTCATTGCATTCAAATCGATAGATTAGTCTAGAATTGTGAGTAGGAGCGTAGAAATTCCGTAGGATTAACATAACGTTTCAGAATTCAAAATGGCCGTTAGACGAGACACTTGAGGGGAAAAAACTAGAATAAATCTTTCCCTTGGCAGCTCCTGGAAATAAATCTAAATCTGCCATCCAGAGATTTATTTCTTTGTTGGGAAATCAGTGCGAAGAGTTTGTTACGACCGATTCCGCTGATCACTCTGACACAAATGTTAAGTTGTTTTTACAGTAATCCCTGCGAGATTAAATTATGCAAATGAATGTTTCTGCCGAAAATAAAACTGAAGAGAAAAAGAAGCGTGAGTGCAAATCTGTCTGTCTTTGTAATTTCGTAAAGTGGACTGGATTTCCGAGACAAAGAAATATCTTTCTGTAAAAAGTTTCTGCGATAGGAGATTTCACTTCGATTACTGCCTCGTTTCGAGTTTTAAGTATTGTTC
>BMAV01011658.1:33763-54420 GCA_019973955.1 Trichonephila inaurata madagascariensis | reverse complement strand
AAAGTAGTGGATCTCTCCATTAACGTCACGCTCGGTGACACAAGCGGATATTTCTGGAAGTATCTGCCGCGCCTATAAATAAGAGTGTCAGCCGCAGTGAGTCAGTCGGATTTCAGCCAGCGAAGAGCGAACATTGTTTTGACTAGCGATTAGCTCGGCTGTGCTTGTGAATAATCTTTTACTTACGTGTATTTTTAAACACTGATGATTGTGTTTGATTGCTGTTGAAGGTGTAAAGACCTTCAGAGATTTACTTTGTGAATATTGCTGCTGAATCCTGTATTTAAAGGATTGGATTTTTGATAATAAATTCGCATCGCTCTTAAAGAACTGTTTATTTTCTTTGTGATGGTTTTGCATAAAGTCCTCGAATCCGGATCTACGTAACAATATATACCTATGTGTGTATATATATATTCGTGTACCGAATTTAGAGAACTTGGAATTACTTCAAAACAAGTGAACTAATTTTAAAAGGAATCTTGTCATGAATAAACTTAAAACTGGTAACATAACAAAGATATGTACCATACAAAATAATTTTATGTACACATGATTATAAGAAAATATTATAGTCCAGGGATGTCCCTCCAAAATCCGCGTTATAATATTGAATTGAAAATGAATCTAATATGGCGTGTGGTCCATCTCACAGTTAAATCGTATATCGGGTTCACATACCAGACAGGAAGCAGTTGAGGAGTTCCTATATTAAGTCTCCTACAGTAAGGCAATTTTTAGCTTTGAAATGGCTCTAGGAGAGGAAATGGCGAGATGAAAATTTTCTTCCAAAACCGTTCCAGATATACTTTATACGATTAAGGTCAGGGGAAATCTAATTGGTTAATCCATGTAGAAAATACCTTATTTTCCAAATAATCATCGATCAGCTGAGCCCTATGTGGAACAGTGGGATCCTCCATTAACTATAACCCAGGGCAAACTTTGCCCCTCAAAATTCAAACATTTGTTTCTAATATATCCTCTCTGTATCTCAGCCGTCACGGAGCTTTTGTAAAACACATGTTATGGTGTGATTGGGTATATTGCTTCAGAATCTCATTAGCTATAGACATACTGAGAAATTAACGGGGCTTTACTGAGGTCTGATAAAAGACAAATGTTTGTGGCAACATGTTAAAGGCATTGTCTTGTGTGCTGCAGTGATCAGGATGAAAACATCGGGATTTCTGGAATACAGCTCTCAAAGCCGCCAGGCAACTGTAAACTGTGAAGTTCCACTTCCAGTAGCAATATGCATTGCGCATGGTAAGGGTAAAGAGGTAGCATTTTTGTGTCACTGCGATGAAAGTGACAAGTAACGATCCTTTGAGAATCTTGGTCGACCTTGTCCTTGTTTACTCAATATAAGTCCAGTGTCTTGAAAGTGATTGTACACGTCGCAGACTACTCTGGGTGTTACAATGAGATCTGTAGTCGTCTGTCCTTGGGATTTGTAATCCAGTCAACCGACAATTTTTCATATTATTCCGTCCTCCTTAAGTTTGTAGTTATTTAACTTATGTGATACGTTATAAGATTTAAATATGTGTGAATAATACGGAAAATGTCTTGGAATAGTACCGACTCATATGTCGCTGACATCTCTTCGTGCGCTTATATTCCCCCTCACATTCTGAGCTCCACAAATACGCAAATGTATGCGTGCGTATTCAACTCTAAATATTTGCAAGTTAGTATCTTTGGTTAAATTATTATTATTATTTTTTTTTTTTGGCAAAAATAGACGTAATTTACAAACCCTCTTCTTTTTACACGAGAGTGTGCATAGATATAATGCAAGAGAATCATCCAGAGAATAATATTTTTTTATTTTCAAAAATATAAAAACATAATACTTTTTGGAAACAAAATTTGCTACATATTTAGAAGCCTCTTTTTTTTTCTACATAATTACTACCTTAATTTAAACACTTGTCGTGTCTATTCACGAGATTATGAATTATTATGTTCTGCTATCAACTCATTTGGCTAATTGTGTTCATTTCATTCACACACACAAGAGACCGATAAGAGTAGGTATGAATGCAATCCTTTTCTGAAGCTCCGATGAATTTTCTGGAAAATAAAATATGGTAAGGGGTTTGGGGTGGTAAGCGTTTTGGAAGTAACCAAAAGTTATAGAAAGCAGCAGCTACCTGGTTTAATGTACTGTCGGATATGTATCGCGTTAAAATTAAGAATGTAGAAAAATTAAGTAGTGTAGTTAATGTAGAGAAATTAAGAGAGCTTCAATGTGAAGAGGGTTGCTTTTTCTGATTTTTTTGTTTTGTTTTATAAGTAAACGGTCTTAATTTTCTGGGTGACCCTCGTATCTATGAAAAGAAAGATAGAGAAAATGTTGAGAGAAAGAGAGATTACCGTATGCAGTGGGAAGGTAATAAAACTTTTTCTTGAATATTACTGCATTTTTCTTAAACAAACATTGGTTCCACAAATAAATCAAAATGATACCTGAAAAATATGAATGCGAATTTTGAGAAATATAGTAACAATTGTCGTGTGTTCTGTATCATCTACTTCTCTTTTTCTATGTGTCTCCAATATATATATATATATATATATATATATATATATATATATATATATAAATCGGTGGAAGTTGCCACATTTAAGGATTTTTCGATCAGTACATTTAAAACTGAGGTAACAAAACCGAGAAAAAAATACACCTTATTTTTCAATATTTAATTGATTTTGCATACAAATTAGTTCTCTTCTTAGTATGAAAATAAATAAGAAATTTATTGTTAAAGAAATTCCTTTAATTGTGGCATCTTCCCCATATATATGGGGAAGATGCCACTAGTCATAGAGTAACATGAAACACCAACACAGTAAATAATACAAACACAATAAGGCAAACATTATCAAATGAAATGTGAAATAACAATAACTATATAAAAAGAAAAATTAAATTCTTTTATAATTAGTTTGCTAAAAACAAATTTTCTAGCAGAACGGTCTACAGCAGTCTGAAGTAGTAGTCGACTTCAGCCCTGCATATCCTCGTCCTATAGAGATACCATGTGTCATTCTCATAGCTTAAATATTAATTGTAGTTTTATTTTATACACACACGACAATATATAACTATATATTATAAAACAGATGTGTTATATAATGAAAAGAAAATTAAAGTTCATTACTTTTATTTCTGAACCATGTGGCGTCTTCCCAAGTATTGGGGGCAGATGCCACAGTCGCTTATTTCCTTATTGCTGCAGTGTTATGGCCGTTTCTACATGCATCGTATGAGTAACATTTTGCGTAACTCACTTATTTTACTAATATTTATTTAAAATAACGAGTACGTTTATGAACTTTAAATATGAGGAAGGGACTATTATAAAAGTATCACCATTTAAATGCTCAAAAAATCGAAAAATAAGGCCGGTTAAAGACGATTAATTCAAAAAAATTCACAAGCCCCTCTCAATATCGGACCAGACTCTTCAAACAAGTGGCTCAAAATTACCATCTATCGACACATAAAAGTATTATGAACAAACTGGTGTCTTGCTCCAACTGGCGTCTTCCCCTGAATTACCTTACATGTTATATAATCACTGATTATATATTGTTTCCATGTTTAAGAGCTATTTTACTCGTCTCTAGAATTTTTGGATGGGTTATATCATGTAGTTAAGATGAGATTTTACATAAGAAAAGCGCTCAGCAGTTATGAAACATTCATATATATAACTGCATGTCCTCTTAACCGCATCACTGTAAAACAAAACCAAACGTATTTACTGATGATTTTCAAAAACAAGATGTTTTGAGCTTATCAGCTCTGATTTTAGCTTATCAGCTCAAACGATTTTAAAACAGTTATTTAAAATTTCAGACAAAATTTTCTCACATTATGGATAATTTTTCACAGATATCTATTGATTCTACAAAAAGTGTAATGACATTTTAAAGAATCATTTGTTTAAGTAGGGAAGTCTATGAGAAGTGAGACAGTAGTCTGTATGTGTATAGACTTATTGAAAACAAATTCATCAACGTCATGTCTTAAGTGATATTTTTTTTCAAGTTGCAGCAACAAAATATTTGATATAAAAATAATTCTTGAAATTCATGTTTTTCATAGAAATATTAGTGTTAAAAAGAGGTTAAAAAATTTCTACATTCGAGAAGAGGTTTGTAATGAATATCACATTCAAACACACATACCCAAATATAATAAAATTCTCTAAGACGCGTATCTTTTTCTATATGTAAAACAACTCGAATTATTACAGATATTTTGTTTGTTTTTAATTATGACATATGGTTATTGACGCGGCTGTATTCACAATCAATATTTCTTTGTATTGATTACATCACATAATTTTTGTTTGATACATTTTTTGGTGATAATGATTAAAACGTAATGTTTTTCCTAAACTTTTTGAAATTAAATTTTTACCACTTTTCATAATAGTTAGTATTACTCCTTTTTCTATCATTATATTAATTGTAGTTAAATATTTTTTACTCAATTACTTTTTCTTGCAAAAGTAACAAATTTTTCAAGGGCATTTGCTGAATAAATTGAATTAATTACAGCAGCTTTCTATATCACAGTCACCAAATAATTATGTGTGTGTATTCTGTAATATAACTAAGCTTGAATTTGTAACAGCATGTTTGACGAATTAATATGACAATACGATTTGAAACAACAAAGCTTTTATCCGTAGCATTAGCACTTTAGATTATTAGCTGTACCTATGCAACATAATCATTGGATTATTTAGAAATAATGAAGGAAATGTTTTCCAAAATGTGTGTACATACGATCTCAAGAGAACCCCAGCAAATTAAGCCATTTCTAATCTCGATAAATTACAAAGTAGCACAAAAAATGTAAGTTTTTCAAATTTATGATTGAAACACAAAGTTTTATTGCAATGCGTTTCTTTTAATTTTTGGTTTTGGTGAAACCCTTAAAGAGAAAAATCTTGCTTAATCAAATGAATAATTTTGCAACATCTGTATATTGTTTTCTCCAACTGATTTGGAGTTACATTTTTTTAAGCAAAGACTGAAAGACGCATTAAAAAAAATTTTGAAAGTTCACAAGCTTTGGTTTGTTTGTGTGGCTGTATCGACTATATGTACAAAATAGTTTACTATATACAGATATTCTAATTTATTTAAATTTTAATGAGGAGAACTTTACTATTAGAAGTTAAAAAAAATTGGAAAAATCTAATACAAATATTTCGTATACATTACTTTTAATAATTACCTGATTTTTAAAGGAAAAAAGAAATCTATGTGGGTTTGAATTCTCATTCTAATAAGACATACTGAGTTACATAAAATTTTAAGATGAATGCGAAAATAGTTATTTAACAAACTTTATAAACTTTCTTTTTCTTAAAATTCGAAGTACAATGGTCAACGGAAGTAAATTCTTGTTGAAATCGATATTTATTAGATTTCACGTTTTGAAGTGATTCAAAAACTGAGATTTTTTCATTTAATTCATGTAATATTATAGAGATGCAATAAGAACTATGAATGGTTCGGTTAACCATGAGTTACAATGAAATGTAAATGATGATTTTATAATCGAACCTATTTTTAAAACATCTATTTATCATATCTCTCTCACGTAGGTTATTTATTTAACTATCACTATTTCAAAAATATATTTGGACTTGAATAATAAACTTGTTTCACTGCCATCAAATTACCAAAAAAAACGTAAAGTTAATAATGATTTTTTAAAAAAATTATATATTTCCAAATATGAAGCAATATCGCACTTATGTTGCAATGCCGTCGTTATAACCATTGGCCAAATTCGTCAAATCGAAAGACATCGCCAATTTAAAAAAATGTCGCCAAATACTGTCATTGTTAGTATCATTTTGTTAAAACTTGAGCTCTGGAACGTTTTCCACTAATGGCGGTTTTTCTCAGTTTTTGACGAAATTGGTAATACGTAAGCACCAGAAATTCTGAAAAAAATGGTGCAATTATTTTCTTAATCTTTTCTCTTACATTTTAACTCTTTTTGTGAATAATATAATTTTTTAAAATTATAATGAATCTGTAATATTCTCAAATAAGGAAATCTTAATGACATGTATCTTTTCTTCATTTTCAATACGTTTTTAAGATTAACTCGCTGATCAAAATTATTAAAACGTTAGATATAATAATTACCTTTACGTGTGCATTTCAATTAATTAATTCATGCAAATTATTTTAATTATAATTTAAAATAAAAACCATTCATTCATTCAAATTATTTCAATTATAATTTAAAGTAAAAACCAAACAGTTGGCTGAACTCAAATCTTCTTACACTAGTCTAAAACACTCAAGTTTAAGTGTTGCAAATTTTCTTTGTTACACTTTTCTAGAAAGGAGAGAGTTAAGTAGTAAATCCTCCCAACGTTCAAACGGCCATTCATACATCTAGACAAGAATAACGGTTAACGTAAATGTGACAATAAATTGACTGTTACTTGTGCCTGAATAAACAAAATTGGAATACTCATCATATTATGCATGTATTTTTTCAGAGAACTATTCCACAAAGAATTGAAAAAAAAGTTTTACAAAAGAACAAATGACTGTGAGAAAGGATTTACAGCGTCAGACAGAAACTTAGAAGGAAAGACTATAACGAAGTATTCTTAGAAACATATCTTTTTTCTTAATGCTTATCTTTTAAACAAAACAGCCAGTAATTTCGAATTGTATGGCTGGAGAAAGTTGGTTTAAAGTCCTTTCATAAAGTTTTGTGAGATTTAGATTTGTGGGATTTGATCCCACTTTTCAATATTTCTGAATTAAGTGTCTAAGTTAATTTTGCTCTGAAGAGAAAAACTACGCAATTTTCCTTTTCGGAAGAAAAAAAATCACAAAGCATTTTAGACAACAGAAAACTAAAAACCAAGATAATAAATTTAAAAAAACAACTTTATATTGAAAGGGATGCATAAATACTTTTATGTTTGATAATTTTAAAACAAGATTTTTAATCTGTAATCTGGAGAAACTAAAGTAATTTGACCAATAAGAAGAAAATGGTATATGGAATATGGCCTCCTGTAAATATTTATGTGCACAATTCATTTTTTACACGGCTTTACGGCCTTAAAATTATTTGAAACTTAAAATACATTGCAATTATGTATTATACGATAAAATTCAATGGGTTGTGATAGCCTAGCGGTCAAAGTCACGAGCTCGTGGCTGGCGGGCCATGAGTTCATGCCTAGTGCTGCTGAAGACCCACCGTGTAGAGAGGGAAGCAGCACGTTAAATTTATTGAGGCCCTAACGTCCTCCTGCTCGTGTGCTGTGGATGTTAAGAGAGGGGGTGTCGGTGCAAGTGTCGTCCTCATCACTTGAACATGGTTAAAAATTATGAAGTTCGTCACTAGTGGCTGTTGTGCAGATTTATAGTGCGACTTTAATTTAACTTTCACTCGCAATAAAACTCATAAATAGCCTATTTTCGTATTGACATCGTCCATTTCATCGTAACAAAAAGAAAAAAAAAGAATGACCTGTTTCATAATTACATTACAAATGTCCTCTTATCCTAGACTATACCATTCATGATACTTTGAATTTTCCCCCGAAAAAACGATTTCATTTTAGTTGTATCAAATATTTAAACAATTTAGTCAAATTCAGATTTTGCGTATCAAGACTGATAATTTTAAGTTAACTTTCACTTCTATTTCATTCTATTTTCAATATATTTAAAATTTACCATCAATTCAAGTCGTTTATCCTTTTTTAAGGCAACAATTAGCTGCATGGCCTGTCGTTGCACGGGCTTTTTCAAGCGCATAACTTTTTGGGAATGGAAATTTCCTCTTCACCACTCGATCTCATTAGTTCCTGCTTTTTTCGTTATTTCTATATTTTGTCATGAAAATTCCCTTTTTCGAAGTCTCTTCCACGACGCTGTCTCGTCGGATAAGTCTGTTTCCCCTCCATTTAGCCCTGCATCACACGAGCATTTTTTCCAAGTGTATATCTTAATCTCAATGTAAACTTGTAACTCGATGACAGCACTTATGGGTGAGGGTGTATGCGCGATGTGAGGGATTTCCATATTTATGCCATTAAAATTTTCTTTCCTAAAATGTCTTCATTTTCTTTTTCTTTACATACAGATTTCTTTTTCCGTCGGTTTACCCCGGCGTTAAATGGGTTTTTTCGTGTATAAACTCCTTTTCCCCAGTGATAAGATATTTCTTTTAATTTATGATTTCGATTTGTACTTACCAAAACTAATCTAGTTTTATCCACAAGAAAACAGACAATGTACGACTTTATTATCAAATAATTTTGTAATGAATAATAGAAAACAAATTATGCATTTTCCTAATTAAACATGAGAAAATAGTTTGAGCAAAGTAACATAATTAATGGGCAAAACACTCACCTTCTACCTCGGTGTAAAATAGACATAAAGGGAGTCTTACGACCTAGATGGTTAAAAGTTACCTTGCAGACGTGATCAGCTTATAAACTGGCTAAAATTTCTTTGAATACAATACAGCACTTGTCGGAAGAATAGAAACTCAACGAAGTTAAATGTGATTAAGTTTTGAAAGCTATGCTGTAAACAGAAATACATCGCACATATAATGTAAATCATAATAAAAATCCATAAGTAAATTGAATAATACATGTATACATGAGCAAGTTAACATTGACCAATCAACTATGAGTTATGTTGGATAGCGATATCATAGCAATCATAATTGCACACTATGGGAAAAATTATATTTAACCTCTTTAGTGGACAATTGTTTTGCTCAAAATTTTCAAAAAAAAAGGCACATTTTTTATTACATATAACTAAGAATAATACTTAATATAATGTAAAAATGGAATAGTTTTATTTTAATTTTCGATTTTAAAGTTTTCACACTATTTTTTTTATAATTGTTGAACACAAAACATCCTAAATGCTTGCTTTTTATAAGTACATTTTGCGTGCTATGAAGAATGTTTCATATGTCTTAAAATAATTTCTCTCATCTTAGAAAAAATTTAATGTCCGTACCTCTTTTTCAAATGGTCGACGATTTTGTATGTGTGTGCATATATATATGCATACACAATTTGAAGCATGGTGTATAATACTCATTCTTACTTGTATATTGAAATGGGAACATAGATAATATAGGGTTTTTTAATTTTTTTTTTCATTTTCATTGCTTTTCAAGCAACACACACACACACAAATTGCAATTCCCTGTTCTTTATCGAATATCTTCAAGAATCTAAATTCCTGCCTTCATTGTAAAGTTCCCGCCTTTGCCACAAAGAAAATCCTGGATAAGAAGTATTTCGGTAGCATAGACAAACTGCATATCTTAAAAACACTAGCACTGATTAACTATAAGAATTAAAAACATGTGAAAATCAGAGGTTGCAAGAAGAAAATATCAGTGCCCATATATGCAAACCAGTTCGGGCAAACAGGTTGTGGCCAGCTTTCTACAGCCCGTACAGTGTACGGGCAGACCAGTTAAGGGGTTAAGTGAAATCTTAGATTCAAATCCTGGTGTGCAAGTGTCCTTGTAGAATCATTGGCTACTGTACATTTAAAAAATACTAAGTTCTTTAAAACCTCATATAGAAGTTTCACGATGAAATACCAACTCAGATATCATCTTTTTAGATGTTGGTTATATTCAACGAGATTAGAGGTTAGTAATTTTCAGGCAGTTGAAAGAGCTTAAATAACATTGAACTATTTTTTGATTATATATTTGTATTTCATAAAATATTGGTTGATGCAGTTACTTTTAAAAAAAAATGTACTCAGATTTCGAATTAATATTTTTCAAAATTTGTCAGGCATTAAATATATTCACAACATTTCATTTACACTTTTTTCAAATAACTTGTGTGATTCGGCTGCTCTGTTTTTGATTTATTTACAGTACAATTTCCCCTCCTTTATATACAGGTGATATATCCTGCTAAGTAGCTCCTGCACTCAAAAAACGATGATACATCTTTTTATGCGTTAGTTCTTAAGGCATTAGTCCTTTTATTTTACATGTTCTATTCCGTATTTAAACTTTTTGATCACTTTTCATATGTTTTACTAGACTAATTTTAGGTATTCTTTAAACTATTTATATATATATATATATTCTATTTGGATAAAATCGTTTTAAAATTTCTTTAATGATATAAATGATACCTTCCTTTAGGTCAATTATATAAATTTTATAAAATATTTTCTCTGTCTATTTATATTTTGGACAAAGGTCATTCAAACGTTTTTTACAGTATAATTTAAAAGCATATTGTAGTCTTACTCATTTTATACAAAAATATTTATTTATTCTGTTCAGATTTACAGAAATAATTTTTTGTACATTTTAAGCAAATTTTCTTTTTTATCCATTCGTTTCAGAATTTTTATTTTCATTATATATCATCTTAAGTATTTAAATGAAATTTGAAAAATTTCTGAGTATCTTATGTTTAGCTCTATATTGTACTTTTATTTTATTTCTATTCATTTTTTTCAGTTTTAGTTGCTACGATATCCCTGTAGATAAGACAGAAACTTTCTACCTGACAACTGAATTTTGGGATAAAAGTAGTCTTAATTGCCCACATATGATTCAATTTTTTTATTACTTTAATGATTAGGTCTTCCTTCTAATTATTTTGTATTTTTTAAAAAAAATATATTCTTTTTTAATTTTTTTTGCATTATATTTATCTTTCATTTAATATTTCCCCCTTTGTAATATTGCTTCAAAATAATGAAAAATATTGCTTATTAATATATTCGACTACGTTCGGAACCGTGATTTTGCAAAAGTGTATAAATGGATAATATTTATGTTATTTAGTGTCACTTAGATTAGAAAATATAAATAAAATTGTTTTAAGAATAGTATTACAATAAAAAATAATTTAAGTACAATATTTTGACAAAAAATGAACATAAAATGACCCATTTTCAAAATATTCTCCTTTTGTGAAAAATGCTTCTATTATAATAATATTTTGCTTGTATATAGCTCAGATTTCTGTACAGAGGCTCAATTAGAATTTTTGAAATATATGACTTAGAAGTGGGTTTATCCATATTTTACAACAGAGGGGAGCAATTTTAAGAAAAAAACGCCAATAATTATTTCAATTAGTGGTAACTCTGAAAATAATGGGAATTTTTCAAAAATTCTTGTTGAGCCTCTGTAGAGAGGTCTCTGAGCTATATACAGGCAAAATATTATTATAATAGAAGCATTTTTCACAAAAGGAGAACATTTTGAAAAAAGATTATTCTAAGTTAAATTTTTGCCAAAATATTGTATTTAAATAATTTTTTTTGTCATAATGTCCTTAAAATAATTTTATGCATGTATTCTAATCTGAGTAACACTAAATATCATGAAATTTATCCATTTATGTGCTTTTTTTAAAATCACGGTTCCGAAAGTAGTTGGATACCTTAACTTTTATACTGTATAGACAACTTACTATATGTGAACATTGTCACGAATTAGACGTGCTTGTGTGTCTCTTGCCCTACACAAAGCGTGTGTGTGGTGTCGAAAAGTTTGAGGTATCCGACTATACTTGCGACAACTCTTCTTTTTAAAAAAATGGAGATTCGGAGATATTTTTTGTGATTTTTAGATTTATTAAGTACATTTTTTTAAAAAAAAATATGATAAAATTAAGAGGAGGAAAGAATGTATTATTGTTAAAATGGGAAATAATTGTTGAAAATTTACAAAAAATTACATAAAATGGGCCCATTCTGTACAAAAAGTTTATGGACAAATTTCAATTTTTTAATTTTGATGTGTTGCTATGCTATATATTTTTGAAACGACCTTCAGGAAAAGAGATATTTATATTTTTCCAAAAACTAGAGCACTTTACCTTAGTTATTATGTGAAATTGCTTAAAAAAAGTGATTATATTCACATAAGGGGCTGTAAATGTTGTAATAAAACAATGATTGATAAATATGAAAGTTAAAACACTTCTACTATTATACAGAACATATAAAAAGCATTTCAGTGAATTAGTTTCAAATCTTTTTTAGCAATCGCTTTCCCCATTTGAGCATTTTCAAAAAAAAACAAAAAAACACACACACACACCCATTTTGAGTAAAAGGCATTTTAATGTATGACATCTTTCTTAAAGTAATGACATCTGATTTTACTAAAACACTTGTATTTTTTATTCTATTGAATGGGAAATAATACATTTGGTACTTTTATAAAGTTAATAAGATGGCCTATAAAATAAAACATTAAAAAGCAGTTGTTAATTTTTGAAAAAATTTACAATTTTAGGGTAGTTGGATACTATAAAAAGAAAATTTAATATACAATCAGCATAATATTGAATAGTCAAATTGTGGCATTATAAATTCAAATGAGGTGAAAAGTTCTTACATGGTATTGAGAACAGGTATTGCTCATGAATCAATATAATGATGTAATTCATCAATAAGTAACGATCTTGTCGTAGTTTTAAAACGATATGAGTGAGATTTTAAAATTGACAAACCAGTCATATTCAATTCTAAATTACATTAATTTTGCTTTTATTACTTATGTCCTTTTTGGTACATTTGCGCACAGATAATTCAATGTACCTGTTAAGTTAATGAGATGCTAATTAATTATGTAAGCCGATTTTTATACAAACACTTGGAAATATCCGAAATATGATATCTAAATTGGATATAAACTTATGGTATTTTATTTAATACACTCAGTGACCATTGTAAATTTTAATCTGCTTTAGTATATCCTTATTTTAAGTCGATTTTAAATTAATTATTAAAATGGCATTATCTGATAATATTTTAAAATCCTAAATTCTTTTATTTAAATACGTGGGAGTTATACATCAAGAAAGCGCAGAATTATAATACATATCCATACGTATTCAATAACATAGTGTATGATAGGCTTTGGCTCGTTTCGGATTATCCAAATATGGCTAATGATGTCACGGCGTTATTATTGACGAATCCAGCTCCTGACGCCTTCATCTGCCAACAATTGGGACATATGCAAATGAAGGAAGTAGGTGATTGAAATGTGTATTGTGATACTCCAAATAATTGTCCCTTTATTCCCCGTAGCATAAAATATTGTACAGAATTTAAAAGACAGTAGACATTCAGATCTCTAGTATATATATATATATCAATTTAGCATTTTATATTTCTAACAGATTAAAATTTTTTAGTTATCTTACTTTTAAAATCAAATGAAACAACCTGAATAATATCCTAACGATGGACACGTTTTATGCATATCTTATTCAAATCTATTTTTGATATAAAATAGATTATTTTCACAAATCACGTGTTTTGTCAGTTATGAAGTTAATTAACAATCAAGTAAATCTTTAACTTTATCTTAAGTAATTTTAGCACATTCACTTTTAGTTCCAGTTTAAAATTTTAAAAATGTGTTTTTAATTTTAAAAAGCTATGGGGTAAATTATTTTGCCAATAACGTAATATTTAATATGTTATCTGAAAAGGAGAATTTTTTTTTATAAGAGTGAAATATGATTTTCAGTAAATCAGGGGAAGCATTTATGTGTAAATGGTAGTACTTTAAGACATAATTCATAATAATATCGTAGATATTTAGAAAGGAATGGAATGAACAAGATTACTTCCTTATTTAAAATCAATATTTTTGTTTTAAGAGATAAACCACAAAAACTGTTAGTAATCTAAAAATGTATACATTAATGATTACACACTACAATTAAAAGTTCTCTCAACGATACTTGTATGCTATGAAAAACAAAGTTATCAAATTACATGCGCATATATTAATTCAATAAATTTTATGCATCTATAACGGTGCTTCTCAAACTTTCAATGCTTACGACCCAATATTCAATCATAATTTTCATCGCGTCCCTCCCCATACAGTAACTACGCATTGAATTTAATAATGCTATACCTTGACGCTGAAGCTACAATACGACTTTAGCCTCTTAAGTGCCACCGGCGTATATAAACGGCTCACACTGCCAAAGCGTTAAATGCCCCGGACGTATATATACGTCTTTCTGTGAACTACGATCTTCTCTGTGCACTGCTATCCATAAGATTATTTCAAAGGCTTTGGAATGTAATAAAAGGACTTAGACAGTGTTTTGAAGGATTTCCTTATTTCAGAGAAGATTTTATTTATTTATTCCTTTTCATCCCTCCCCCTCAATACATTACATACACGCACCTAAGTGGTAAACGGTGACATTGGGGAGTGAATCCCATAACTTTTAATCGGCAGTTTCGGGATTAATTATAAGCCGTACAAAAATTATCAAGATAAGTGTTGTGATTTTGTAAATCTGTTATATATGACAAGCCCATGGGATCGCTGGTAATTATTAAACTTGTTCTTAACTTAGTATTGTTGAATTCATTATAAAATGTATATTGCGGTACTGATACGTTTATGAGGGTATTATACGAGTGCAAATGTGTATTTTATATTTTATTATGTTAGAATGAACTTTGTTTAATTCAGTAAATAAATAATTTTTGTTTAAATAATATTTTGTTTTTTTCAATTTTCAATATACTCGCGCCCCCCTCGTAGGGTTATCACGCCCCCTATGTGGGCGTGACCCACAGTTTGAGAAACATTGTCTATAAAATGTTTTCAGTAAGAACTGAATATTTCTAACAATTAAGTTCATGAATTTATTTTTCAGGGGTCATTAAGCCTAGGATAGCTCGTTACTTTTTTCAATCTGTAGTGGTTCATATTTTCATTTAGCTTTTTTTAATGTTAATTTTAATGTAAGATATACTGCGGGTATTTGGCTGATTAATACTTAATATTGTTTTTGCTTGTTTTTTTATTGTTAAGCTAAATTTCCGTGAATTTTGGTGACTACATTTAATTAAAGTAACTTCAAGTGAAATATTGAAGATAAAAATAAACTTTAAGCCCTTCGGTTTTCTAAAGAAATGACTAAGCCCTTTATTATTATTTTAAGCAACAATGCAAGATGGTAATTCTTTTTCGGAACAATTCGATTTCTTACATGATAAACTTATTTTCTTCAGAAATAATTAAAATAAATAAATGCAAATAAAATGACAGAAACATTTTATTTATTGAATTCCAAGTGTCAATTATAGTAACTACACTAATTAGTTTTAAAATTTAAATATTAACTATGCAAAAAAATATTTTTAAAGGTGTTAGACTCAACATTTAAAACTTAGTTAAAATTCGAAAGTATTGTGAGTAAGACAAAATATTATAGATTTTGCACATTTTCTCTGATAAATCTATTAAATTGTGATTTCCTTGTGTGTTGTGATTGCTATATTATTCTTTAATAAGTATCAAGTGCTCTAGAAAGTAGAATATAGCTCAGAAACAATATAGTACTGCATTTATATTATATTTTTGTAAAATGTAATAGATGGACTTCTATTTGGTAATTCGTTTTATATAGCTTAAGAGTGTTTTTTTCCAAAAAAAAAATACTCATTTAGTGTGTTTGTATAATTTTACAACCTGTATTAAAAATAATTTTTAGAAACTTACATAAAATAATAACTTTTTTATTATTGTAATAATCTTAGATATGGCTATATATATATGAAAGGATAATTAAATGATATCGAAAACAAAATCTCCTATTTATCATTTAACAATTATTTTTCAAAACATATTCGAGTCTTAAATTATACAGTTAATTATTTCTCAGAAAAGCTACTTCGAAAAATAACAATTCCAATCCCAGCTCATTAATTTTCATAATCTTTGTATATAGGTTGCCACGCTGTTCTTTCCATTCGAAAACATTAACTGAAAAAAGGATTATTTAACAGTTCTGGAAATAAGTACACAATTTAGTTAAATCAGCAAACTTGGTGTTGATTTGTCTCTGTACAAAGATGTGTCGATTTTTCACTGAATAAAACTGTTTTTTTCAGAAAGTCCTCGATTCTGACTTCAAAATATTACATTAATATGCGTGAGTGTAATTTTTTTCTGTCCTCTATTTGAAGCATAAAAGTGATTGGAATACAACTGATAAAAACAAATAATTGAAAAATTTTGAAAGTCACACACACAAATGCGTGCGTGCGCGCATCAGTAATATTAAAAAATTTTATTAAAAAGTTTTACGTATGATTTCTCATTACAGTTATTCATAATAAGAAATAGAAGTTTACCTTTTTACTTACTTATGTGCAAGAAATGTTTCATTCTAACCGTATGAAAACGATTATTTATATTCCCATTTAAGGTATCCGACTACGTTCGGAACCGTGATTTTGCAAAAGCGTTTAAATGGATAATATTTATGATATTTAGTGTCCCTTAGATTAGAATACATGTATAAAATTGTTTTAAGGGACATTATGACAAAAACAATTATTTAAATACAATATTTTGACAAAAAATTAACTTAGAATGATCTTTTTTCCAAATGTTCTCCTTTTGTAAAAAATGCTTCTATTGTATTAATATTTTGCCTGTATTCAGCTCAGACCTCTGTGCAGAGGCTCAACTAAAGTTTTTGAAGTGCATAACTCGGAAGTCGGTTTATCCATGTTTTACGAAAACGGAAGGGAGAAATTTTAAGAAAATACGCCGATAATTATTTCAAATGGTTGTAACTCTGAAAATAATTTGAATTTTTCAAAAATCATAGTTGAGCCTCTGTACAGAGGTCTGAGCTATATACAGGCAAAATATTAATACAATAGAAGCATTTTTTACAAAAGGAGAAGATTTGGAAAGAAAGGTTATTCTAAGTTAATTTTTTGCCAAAATATTGTATTTAAATAATTTTTTTTGTCATAATGTCCTTAAAACAATTTTATACATGTATTCTAATCTAAGTGACACTAAATATCATGAAAATTATCCATTTATGCACTTTTTTTAAAATCATGGTTCCGAAAGTAGTCGGATACCTTAAGCGTCATATTTAAAATAAGAATAACTTTATTATGAGCTTTCTCCTTCAATTTTAATAAGTCATATATCAGTTTACAAATAAACCGAATTTCTGTTTTGAATTGCTCTTTATATGAAATGGTCCAATTATATTTTATATAACATCCAGTGTAAATGTATATCACTTGTCCCAGATACTCACATTTACATTTATTAACTTCTTTAACTCAAGAGGCCAAATTAATAGCAATCTAACAAAATTTTGATCAGGTATATCAAACGTTGGAAAATATATTAGCCTTAGAAGTGAAGTTTATTGGTTTGTCTTAAAATTAAATTACCCTTAGGGTAATTTATGGAATCAATTTTGGCAGGCCAGCGAAGTGTATTAAACTGACGTGGAAGTACTGGATTTTAAATGAATAATTTATATTCACATCCATGTTTAGAACACTTAAAATAAAATTTAAACATTTTTATAGTACGTATATAGAGAAAAACTCAGTTTGCTATTAATTTCGATTAGTGGATATGATTAATTTTCACATTGCTTCTAAGGCAAGTTTTTTGTAGAAAAATAAGAAAAACTAGATTTTTTGCATGTTTTAATTCCAGAATACCAACGCTTATTAATTATGTAACAATATTATTGCGTAGATATCAATTTTATGTGTATGAGTAAAGATGGATGAAACAATTTGTTGTTCTTTGATACAATTTTAAGGACAATAAATGTATTAGTTAAATACTTTGAATATCCTAATTCTAAAGCTGTTTCAATTCCTACTATTAGTGCATGATCTCCCTATATGTTACTCAAATTTTCAGTCGTTAATAAAATACATTTTAAAGAGCTCAACTGAGCTGAAATTTTATATACACGATTATTTTGGATGACAATGCCTTAATTAAATTATAATTAATAAAATTAATTGACTAAAACTAATTATTCAAAGATTTACAGATACAGCCAAGTTGGCATCATTTTTGGCGACTTAATGGCCATTTTGATGACTTTTGTTAAAATTTTAAGAGGTTTTTTCTTCACATTTTAAAGAGCTCATTTGAAATTTTCTATACACGATTGTTTTGGGTGACAATACGAGAATTTAACTGTATATATATATATAATTAATTCTGAAACTAATTATTTAAAGAATTACAGATACAGAGTCACGATGGCTTCATTTTTAGAGTAGGAATTGACTTAATTCTTTTTATATTACTTGTTTTGTATATATTATTTTTTATTTAAAGGATAAGAGTATTAGTGCTATGTTATGTTTGCAGGGTTATGTTATGTATGACAGGTAAGTTACAGAAAAATATTGCTTTTAGTTAAGAAAGGTTTGTGGAAAAAGGAATTGGAAACAGCAAAATCTCGCACACATTGGCAGCCTACTATGGCTCTTAACCTACCACCTGGACTCGAGAAGTTTGCCATATACTCGTATATATAAAAGAGCAACGACACAGTTGTCATAGATTTGAATATGACTCGAAATATGTAATATGAAATAATGTATTTACTCGAATTTAAGACGCACTTTTTTTCAAGTATTAATGCTCCTGAAAATCGGATGTGGCTTAGAATCGAAGGCAAAGCATTTATTGGAGGGGAGAAATTGAGTTTCTACCCATTTCAAAAGCAAAAATGTAACAGTCCATTCTGTCCACTTACATTGATGACTTGACTTATCCCATTCCGCAATTTATCTCCAGTATTCAGTCTATCCTAAGCATCGTTGCCCGCTCTATCTAGGCTTTCTTTTAATCACCTAAACATCAAGGATAATGGTAATAACATCAAGACAATTTTACTATAACATAAGTGTGGAAATGGAGGTTTCGAAAATAGAGCATTGGCCATTGAAAATTTGACACGGATGAAATACTTATACGTCGATGGCGCAAGCAAAATTATATAATTTTTGCGTATAAATGTTCAATAGTCTTTAATAATTCTTATGCCTTCTCTTTAAAAATGTTGCATAGCAAATACATTGGATGACATGGAAGACGAGACTGTGTGGGAAAATGGTGACGTAGGCATCAATTTTGAAATCCGTTGCGACAATCGTTTTCGAAATATGAAACTGCAGGTTAGAGTAATTATAAGTTCATGTATGTATTTGAGGGTTTTCAATACTTGTAAAAAATACATTAATTATTAACTACTTATTATTTTTCATTAAAGGTTTTTTTTTTTTAAAAAATTCATAAGTACACCGGATATTGATGAACCTTTCACATACTTTTTTTTCATTTTTTTCTCAAAAACGTGAACAGAATTGGAGGTTCGGCTTAGAATGGAGTAAATACGGTATGTTCTTTAAAATTATTTTTAATACTTTTGTTAATGTTGGGAATTATTCGTTGTTTTCATACTGTCCTTTGATTTAATAAATTGTATAAATATATAATCTTTCTTATTCTTTATTTTATTTACTGATATTTAAAAGTTTGGTATTATACGTTTTGACATCCCTTTTGCAATAAATATCGATGAGAGAAATCGGAATTTGATTGTTAGAATTTGAATTGATATACACTGTTGTTTGTAAAAAATGCAACACCATGTAGGAATCATCAAAATTAAATGCACTTTCCAGAAATATCAAAATTACGTAAAATAGTAAGGTTTCAGAGCCACCGCGCATGCATGGAGTGCGCAGCTACCTCTGAACTGATGCTGAAAGCGTATAAATAGAATGCTGTAGCGGGTCGTTGAAAACAGTTAATGCTTGTTTGTTAGTGACGAACGTTTAGTGAGACCTAAGTATGCATCCACGACGAAATAAGGAGAAATTCCAACAAATTACGGAGTTTGAACGGGGAAGGATTATCGGCCTTCAAGAAGGAGGATTTTCCAATCGCTCAATATGAGCTCGTGTGCAGCGGAACAGCTCAACAGTGATGCTAGTTCGGAAGCAGTGAACCGACAAGCCCCGGACAACTCGAAAAACTGTCAGTGGACGAAAGGAAGTGACGTCAGTGCGCGACGATCGACACCTGCTCCGCAGGGTGGTGAATGATCGTACAGCTTCCTCCAGGCAGTTGGCAGCACGTTGGTCTACTTACGCAGGTGTATTAATGTCGGCTTCGTCAATTCGTTGACATCTGCTGCCTCGTGGAGTGCGTGCAAAGGTGCGTTTATACAGGATCCTCCTCATGGCAAACCATGGACGGCTGCGTCTGCAATGGGCTCGTGAGCACAGAGCCTGGCAAGCTGATTGGCATCAAGTTGTCTTTTCAGATAAATCACGCTTCAATTTGTGGGACCAGGATTTTCGAATTCATGTTAGATCAGTGTTTTTCAAACTGTGGGGCGTGCCTCCTAGGGGGGCGTGTTAATACTATGAGGGGGGCACGAGCATATTGAAAAGTCGAAAATAAAATATTTTAAAATATTATTAATTTACTGAAAGGAAGCAAAACAAAATGCATTCTGACATAGTAAAAAATAAAATACGCCTTTATACTGATATAATATATTTTTAAATGTATTAGTACTGCACACTGTATTTGATAATTATTTAACAATGCTAAGTTAAGAACAAGTTTAACACTTTCCAGTGACTTCATGGGCTTGTCATATATAAAATTATATAAAAAATTTAATTTTTATCTTGATAATTGTACGATTGTAGATTTATGTCAAAGTACATTATTATTAAATTCAATACATTTTTATTGTTTGTGG
>BMAV01011658.1:4890-29301 GCA_019973955.1 Trichonephila inaurata madagascariensis | reverse complement strand
ATTGGGTCGCGAGTATTGCAACTTTGAGAAGCACTGATATAATGAATGTTTTTCTATGTATTAGCTCCTTTCTACGTGTTTCGCTTTAATCGCAATTTTTAATCAAAAGCTTACTATGCACCCATGTTGTTTGGTAAGAGATTCATTTGATGCAGTGAGTTTGTCCGTTCATTTTTAAAACGTATTTTTGAGAATGATTTAAAATCCATAGCAAGTACTGGTATTATCTTCCAATCCAGGCCTCTCCACTTCAAGGTCCAAATACATTTCGATATGGGATGGAGGAACGTTTCGCGTTCCATTTCCGAAAGTTGTCAAGCTTTTCTTTCCTTCCTGATATTATCTTCGTTAGCATTAGCAATGAATCAAGTTTTCAATTGCTTTTCAAAATATATCATATAACAATCCAAAATATCTCCCGAAGAGTTTTTTTTTTAATTTAGAGAGCAAATGCTGTGATATTTTGGACAGGCATTTCACATTGCAACTGTTCTTTGTGTCCGCGCTGTTTTTACAAAAAAATTGTAATTACTAATTTGGAAAGTAGACGGTTTTTTACTTTTATCAGTGCTAATTTCTACATCCGGGTGAAGTCAACTTCAACCCGTCTGTGAGGCGTCATTATTATACCTTTTTACCATTAGAGACCACATGCAAATTAGGATGTAATAAATTAGGCCGCTTAGGTTATTGTACTTATAAATGCGACTTGTACGAAATTATTATAGTGTTTTTGTGCAATTTTAACCTTATATAGAACTATAACAAAAAAACAATTGAGTTCTTACTTATTTATTATCTGACAGAAAAAGTTACAATATACAATATTTTTGTATTTACGTACGATAACAGATATATAATAATTTCTCTATGAAAGCGTACATTTGCAAGAGATACAATAACACAACAGTACTAGTAAAGCTACAGAATAAGTAAAACTATAGCTAGAGTTTCACAATTCCCGTTGGCAACACGAGACGAGTCTGCTACCTACCAGCACATTACCAGAGTTGCATAAAATAAGCCACAAGTGTCTTTTTTTAGTACATAATTGTTGTATCTCAGTCAACAGCAAATTATAATAAAACCCATCCTTAATATTCAAATTGATATTTAAATATCATTCCTGCAAAAAATACATCTTAACGTATATGGAATCAGTCACAACAACAATAGAAAGAAAACAAGTTTTTGTGCAGATAGCATGTAACATGTGCGTTAGTGTTGCAGTGCTGCACTAGGTGGCGCTCTAACAATTGAAATGCGCAGTTGGCCATTCCCACAAGTAATTGAAACCTACATACATTCATGCTGTTCTTTATTTAATTCCAATAATTTGAAAATTGTAACATATATATAATTAAATCTTATTTAACACAAGTACTACCTTTTTATGAAGCCCGCACTAGAAACTCACGGAGCCCGCGAGTTCCCCACCCCTGGTCTATATACTGAAAAGAAATAAGAGAAAAGAATTATACAAAAATATTTACTTCTATTTTTTTTTTCTCCTTTCATTCCTTTAGTTTTCCTTCTGTTGAATAATATAAATGTATTTCGAAAATTTTTTGGAGTATTTTAAAAAGATAAGAATGATCCTACTTTAATGTAATTGAAGTTAGTATGGGAAGAATTGATTTTATTTTAAAAAAGAATTAGGATTATATACGTATGTATGTGTGTAAGGATAATTAAATTAGATCTAAAATTAAATTCTCTATATACCACTTAACTTTTGTTTTCCGTTACATCTTAAGTCTTAAATTAAACACCAAAGTATTTCCCCGAACAGATGGTCTAAATAGAACACTTCTAATCTCAGATCATTATTTTTATAGTGCCATGTCATCCTTAATTTTCAAGTTTAAGACATAACTAAAAAGGATAATTGACAATTCTGGACATTACCACTTAGACTTCACTTGGCGTCCTTTTTCTCTCAGAGTAACATCTCTCGATGGCTAGCTGAATAAAATTGTTTTTTAAAAAAGATTGGTGTTGACTTGAAACATTATATATATGTGTGTGTATGTAAGGATAATTGAATTAGATTTAAGATTAAATTCCCTATCTAGCACTTATATATAACTTTATTTTTCATTACATCTTCAAGTATCAAATTAATTACCCAATTATTTCTCCGAAACATATGGCACACACATAACCACTAAACATTTCTGATTCCAAATCATTATATTTAATACCCCTATATATGTGTGTCAGCATTAACTTTCAAGTACACTGAAAAAGTCCGAAATACTTCTAACATCTGGGTTTAAGTGGTAATATACTTAGTTTTCACTTTGGCGTTTATTTTTTCTCTCTGAGAAATCTGCGTGATCAAATCACTGATGTTCAGGGATGCTAATAAGAAAACAATAAGAGGTGTAACAGCGCCGTCGGAGTTCCATAAAATTCTCCATAGCATTTCTTACGGTCGTTGGCACGTTCGTTTTTATTTTATGGATATTTTACTAATAAAAATACTTTAGAGTTAAAGTTTCGAATTTCATTTGCAGATAGAATCCTACCGGCTTAAATTCTGACATGTTTTGATCCAGAATCAAACTTAATTTTAAAAAGAAACTTTATTCAAGGAATTCTCGACATCATCTGACGCTATAGAGGCAGAGAGAAAAAAGAAACGCCAAAGTGAAAACTAAGTGTGTTACCACTTAAACCCAGATGTTAGAAGTATCTCGGATTCTATGAGTGTTCTTGCAAGTTAATGCTGACACACATATAGGGCTATTAAATATAATGATCTGGAATCAGAAATGTTTAGTGGTTATGTGTGCCATTTGTTTAGGAGAAATAATTGTGTGTGGGTGATTAATTTTATACTTGAAGATGTAGTGAAAAAAAAAAGTTAAGTGCTAGATAGGGAATTTAATTTTGAATTTAATTCAATTTTCCTTATATATATATATATATATATATATATATATATAACTTGAAATGGAATTTAAAATAACATTTCCAACAGAGTTATATATTTTATTCATATAGTTGCATTTTCAGTGTATATTGCTCTTGAATGAAATAGACATTAATAAAAAGAGAAGCCAATTTCTTCTTCTGGACTTGGTGGTCAAACTTCGTTTTTTCAAAAAGTAAAGTATTTTAGGAAATCGATATAACTTTCTCAAGTGTACTCATGTAACTTTGATAATTTGAATTGTTAATAACATTAATTTGTGAAAATTGAAATCTGTATATTCTGTTTTATAAAATGAAAGTTTCTACACAATTGCACAAGAAAAAAATAAAAGTCCATTTATTAAGAATTTTTACGAAAAGTTATTAACGAATACTCTTACTTAAATCACAGGTTTTATGTTTAAAAGCATATCATATTAAATTTTATGAATCAGTGAAAAATAATTCTAAATTTTAAAAGATATGCTCCAAAGAAATATAATTTGAAAATTAATTATCTAAGTGGTCAAATTTAAAAAAAAAAGTTTATATAAAAAGTGTAACTGCAGAAAAAAAATGGCATAAATTTGCAAAATTTGAACGATTGAAGGCCTTATTAACGTCTAACTAGGAAGCAAAAAATAAGGGTCATCTCACTCTCCTAACTTCCGTACCAAACCAACGTGAGGACTTTCATGATGCAGAAAATTAACAGTGGCGGTGTTGCATAATTATGCAGCATGTAAAAGATCCCTTGAGTGCCTGTTTTGTTTGGATGCTCTCGGCAGAATTAAAATCCAAAGTACAGTTTCGCATCGCCAGAGCTTAGGTGCCACCCTCTAGGGAAGTAGCCGGGAGACAAAATTACCTGTGACGATTGATATCCGCCTCTGTGGTGCCGCACTAAAGAAAGATACCAGCTCCCGGGGAATGTATTAGGTCTGCAATGGAGAAACACACCAATCCGCAGTCCCGTTAGAAATAAAAGAAAGGATTAATTCTCTCTCGTGAATTTTTTTTCATAAGTTTTAAACTTCAATATGTTTAGTAGGTTTGAAAAAATGAAAAAACCGACAAAATTTCTTAATTATAGCTACATACTCCATTTTTAAAAGTACACTTGTCTCACAAAAATTGAAATATAAGTTTATTTATTTATTTATTTATTTTTTGACTAAAAAAGTATGGATAACCTTTTTAAAAGTATTTTAAGTACATAGTATAACAACCTCATTATTTAATCTTAAAAATTTTCAGTTAAGAATCCAATTATTTTTATTTTAATAATCTTAAATGTATTCATTAAAGACTTCACTTGATTGTATCTAAGCTAAAATTTAATATACTAGGTTAAAAAAATAAATACATTAGAATTCAAAGTATATTGTAACGAACTCTAGACTTTTTCTTACTCGAGGTGATAACGCGGACTTGGCATGCACGAGTGCCAAGTCAGATGCAGTGGGCGTTTACCTCTCGACGAGAGAGGTCAAGATTTGGTGTGCTCCACCCGTGAGCGGATAAAGTATGAGATTTCCTTTCGACAAGAAAGATTGTATTTATTTAGCTCCATCAGAGAGCGAGCGTAAAGGAATACCTCTCTACAAATGTCATAAACTCGGAATACTAATGATTTTTCCTTAAAAATTGTAAATAGTGTACAAATTGTTTGTCTGTGGACTGTCCTGTGTGCTTGAAAAAAAAAATAAACTTCAAAATAGCAACCACACAAGTGTCATAACTTAGATGCTTAGGACGTTACAATATACATAACATAACAAAACTTTAATGTTATAGATTGCTAAAAAAAATAAATTTAAAAAATGAGTTTTTTATTCCTATTATATGAATGGCTAGTTAAAATAATTCATAAAAAGCCGTAATTTCTATAGAGAAGAAATGTGTTATTGCTGTAAATAAAAATTTATTTCAAATTCAATAATTTATAGTAAAATTTTTTAAGTTTTTTCTTGCCTTTCTAGGTTACTGTAACTCAATAGAAATTCAATATTAAAGACCAAATCCGATACTTAAGTAAATGGGATTATTTCACTGAGAAAAGTTGCTCCAAAAAGATATCTTCCTTTTACTAGAATAGTATTTGACATGAAAACCATTTATGTAAGCCGATTTCTGCAAACTGCGTCTAAAAGATTTCTTCAAAGTGGGAAAAAAGGATAATTGTAGTTTCTATGTATTAAAGAAAGTAAACTTTTAAACGCTCACGCGTTTTAGACGTTACCAATTCAAAACTCTTCTGGAGGACTTTTATGCTGCTCATGCAATAGATAATGTTCCCGACATTTTAAAAATATGTTTCTTTACTTATGGTCTTTGTGCTTTTAAGAATTGTGTGAGCTTTTTAGGTCTTTTTTATTGCAAAATGAATGCACTTTTTCTGTCTTGAAAAAACCAGTGATTTCAGTACTTATGACATCATTTTACAAACAAGGTGTGGGTATTAAATAGCAAGACTGATGCTACAAAACATTTTATTTTGCTGTCATACATGTTTACTTATGATCACCTTCAATATACACCCCTCCTCTATCCCTACAACACTCCATGCGAATCTCTTGTTGTTCGAAACAGTTCTGGGAATCATCTTGTGTCAGCTCCTTTAGTACCGCTTTTTCTTTTACAGTTTCAACGGAATCAAATCTTGTTCTTTTTAATGCAGATTCCACCTCAGGAAACAGACAGAACTCACATGGCGCAAGATTTAATGAATAAAAAGGGTGATGAAACATTGGGATGCTGTAATTGGCTAAAATCGCCTTGAGAGACAACGCGGAATGAGCCGGTGCATTGCCTTGGTGCATCACCTACAGCAAGGGTGTCAAACTCATAAGCTAACTTGGGGCAAGCAAACACGATTTAACTGTAGGTGGGCCGCAAAAAAATTGAATATTCATAGAAATGTAGTTTTATTTCCAATAATACATTATAAAAAAACATAAATAAATGAACAAGAAAAATTTAATGTTTACGTCCTGGCACTTGGCATCCTTTCTCTGCTACTATCTTTCCTATTTCGGGAAAAATTTTGATATTTTATTACATATTATTATGTGCTGATATACTTTCCGGGCGGCAAAAATGTTCGTTATGGGCCACGAGTTTGATACCCATGGCCTACAGGAACCTAGTAAAGGTACTCAGGCTCATGAATATTGGAGAAAAAAAACAATCATCATTCCTTTAAATTTTGATTTGCTGATTCGAGCACACTGGACTAAATTCATGATGGTCACATGATAACGGCAATCACGTGTTTCCCATTGATTAAAAATTGACATACTAGTTATTCTACTTGTAAAGTTTAGATGACATTTAAAATTTGATGATTGGGTAAGGAGTTCACGCGTATTACAATTTTTCAAATTCAAACAGTTTTCAAAAATTAAAAAAGGAAAAACTTTACATTAAGCGAATAATTTTAAATTAAGTGCATTTTGTTCAATTATGTGCATTATTATATCGTTGACAAATATTTACTTTTTAAAAGAAAGTTTCTGCAAAAAGCAAAAGTTGGCAACAGAAAAGCACATGAACTAATTGGCTGGAAACTCGTGATTAAATTTATGATATAATTATGACGTCGAATTAATTTATGAACTAACTGACTGAAAACACGTACACGTAACTGAGTTAAACACGTACACGTAACTGAGTTATCATGTGACTATGACATCACATGAATTTAATCCATTCTCGCTGATGATCTTCGTTATTTAATAGCCACACCTTGCATATTTTTAATCTTAATTATTTACTGATTTAAAAAAACACCTGAAATTTACCGTAAAATCCGGTGTATAACGCTCTCTGGTATATAACGTCACCTATAGTTTCAAGTTGTATTTTTAATTTTAAAGTATATTCGCCGTATAACACCACCCCCTTTTTTACGAAAGAACCACCATTGAACGTTAGCTATGCATTTATGTTTTAAAGCCATTTATTCGAGAAATTATCCCAGGAGTTTGAAAAAATAATATATTTCTAGAAAAACAAATCTTTAAGTTCATAAGGTACCACATTTCTTTTAAATAAACAGTATTTCCATTTTTATTCAAGTCTGTTTTTTTTTATGTGCATCTTTTTTTTTCCTTTTTTTTTTTTTCAATTTTTGAAACTATTATTTTGATACCCGACGTATAACGCACACCCGTAAATTTCGACCTTATTTTTTGTGTTAAAAGTGCGTCTTATACGCCTGATTTTACGGTATTTAAAAGTAGAATATCAATTTCATATTGAAATATATAGAATTGAGTTATAAAGAAAGTTTAAACACATATAAGTAAAGATTAAAATTCGCAGAAAGTTAAGAAAAGTGTCATAAAAATACATTTTAGCATACTTAATGACTGATTGATTGTCAATTAACGTCGTATTTTAAAGCAATACAAGGGCTACAGGGGATGTGTACATGCATCATGTTCAAAAGAAGTGAATGACATCTCAACTAGAACTCAATTCTTAAAACTTCCACATATTGCCCAAGTGAGAATTTTTTTGAGCCTTGACAGAGTTAACATGCTACATTTCTGCTACACAGCGTACAGAAGGAATTGAATTCACAATTCAACAGACATGATCCTGGTCCTGAATTTGGTACTATAACTACTAGGCCATTTAATTATAATATATATATAACAATTTTTGAAGAGAAAAAAAATTAAGATTTTTGAAGCTTTTATTACAAGAAGTAGAGTTCCATTTTTCTAATCCTTTATCAAAAAATTTTAATTGATAACAAAAATTTTCATTTGAATCGACACATTATTATCATTGACTCGGTATAGTTAAACTCACTTAAACACTATGAGATATTATTAGACTTATAGTTTAGGTTATAAAAAATATATAAGTAAAGTTTTTTTTAGATTATTTTACAATGAGGTATAAAAATTACAGAAGGTCTAAAAATATTTATTTAATGCATAAATTTATACTACGTATTTAACCAACATCTTATTTTTATAACAGAGGTAAATTAATTAACCTAATACCACAATACGCGTCTAATCAGTGGACGCTATCCAGAATATCAGGTAACGGAAATAATTTTGGAAAAGGCTGTATTATAATTTGAGGTTTTACAGTATTTTCTTACGAAATTTTCCTGTATTATATAGGTAGATTTTTTAACATTACTAAGAATTTGCCCAATAGTTAAAGATTTACTTTCTAAAGCGGGAATTTTTGTATTCTTTTGATACAATACTCATCACGTTTATAATAATTAAGAAGCATTTATCTTCAGAGAATATACGATTTCGATATTTATTTTTATCAAACCTTTTCAAGCTAAATTTTCTTCGAATATATTATACTTTTTTACACAAAATACAATTAATTTGTAGTAAAGCTGATGTAAATTAAGTATTTCAGTAAAATTAATTCGAATATTTTAGTAAAAATAACATTGAATTAAGTATTTAACTCTAGTTTCATTTTCATTAAATAATGTATAATACTTATGAAGTTTTAGCTAGTGTAATCAATCGCTACGAATAAATCAAAATAAAATAGCACGAACAGAAATTCGTCATAGGTACATTATGAATCATATCATGAATCATATTAGGTACATTATGAATCATATATTGAATTTTAAAACAACAAAATTATTAAAAAAAAACAATAAACCGTTTTGACGCAACTATACTTTTCATTAAATATTTCCACTTTAATATTTATTCCAAAGAATGTACGAGAGGCATCTCTTATCCTAAATTAAGTTATCCCTATCTTGATTTCCAATTCTTTTTCTAGAATAAAATAGAAAAGGATTCCATTAAAAAAACAGAAATTTCTTCTTCCGAAAGTCGTATTTAATTTCTAAAAGATCACGAAAGCAACAAAACCATCAAAACTGAAGTGAAAAATTTGCAGGAAAAGAAAAATATTTTTTTTTCTTATTTTATTACAATTAATCTGAATTTATTCCTTTTTTTTTCCTCTTTGAAATTCCGTCGTGGACAAAAGAACTTCCAGTGTCATCGCTGAAAATTTTGGAGCAGAATATTTATCCTTGGAAAGTAGAGCATCTATTTTGGTTAAAATTAATTTCTTATCTGTCTAGAAAAATATATTACGTATGCAAATATTTTTCTAAAATGAAGGCAGGCATTTTATTGAAAATGTTTATATTGACATCCGCCACTTGTTATTATAAATATTTACGAAGGAGATTTTCTCAAAAAAAAAACCAGTTATTAATTTTTGTGCTCTTAAAAAAATATATTTTGTTTCGTATGTTATTAATAATATTTTCGCAGGAAATTTTGGAGCTTATGCTAATGTAATAAGATTTCATTGTCACTTCAAACATTTGTGAATTTGAATACATCAAATACCTCTCAAAGAAATAATTGCTGATGGAAAAATTAAACAATATGAAATATGGAGATGCTTCTTGTAAGTAAACAATGGTACTTTTGTCAAGCACTTATTTTTCTTTCATTCAGTTATTATTTATTTTTTACCGATGAGAAATTTTTATTCCCTTTTCAGTGTTTGATTTTAAGTTGTTCGGGAAACATTTTCAACTAGAAAATGTAGAACACAATTAAATAAAGAAATATGTAAGAGAATATGCAACTACACTCAGCATTAATTCTTTACATAAGAGTTCATGAAAAATGATTTAAAATATCTAACATTAAATTCTCAGGAATTTTAAACGTTTAATCAAAATAAGTTGTATTGGATCAAAGGGTTGTAAGTAAATGTAGCTTCCATAATTACTTAAAGTTTTTTTTAAAGAATTAGTATAACTTTCAAGGAAAAAAACAGTATATATTTAATAATATTTTAAACTTAAAACAGTTTAATTATTATTTTTTTTGTATTAGCACGAGTGTGTTATGTTTATAATTTGTACATGTGTGTTATGATTGTAACTGAAGATTTATAATTTGTTTATATATATATATATGTATATATATATGCACTTGTGTGTGTGTTACTAAAATCAAATTATAAATAATCAGCTATAAAAATTAAAATAAGATTAAACGATTCATTCCTCACAATTGTTTATTTTAATTCATTTAGAAAGGTCCCTTAAAATAGCTAATATAGCTTACTGAAATTAGTAGTGCTGAATTGATAGAAGTTTTGGTATAAAACAGTATGCTAAAAAATTTTAGAGTTAAATTGTATTGAACTATACTCATTCAAAAAGCCTAGATTTTTATCATACCTGTATGCAATCTTTTCAGATAATCTTTATTAGTACCAATATTACAATTATGCTGTAATGCGTCGATTCATTAAGCGTATGAACCAGTTATAGTTAAAAAGTTTAAGGATGCATTTCTTCGATTCAGCAACTATGCATTTTTCACGCAGAAAAATAGTTTGATAAATATACGGTTAATTACTGCTTTAGAACATAATGTAATTTACTTTTACACTTAGATGCTTAATCTTAAATCCTCTGATGCGGTAAAAAAAATTCATTATGATTTGGCACTTAAATTCAGTTTTAAAGTTTTGTCGAAATTTTACTTTAGAAATAGCTTAAATTTTCGAAAACGTGCAATATAACAACGTCTGTGAACAATGTAAACATAATAACTAAGTTTGAATTTTTTTTAAATAAAAAATAATATAAGTTTTATTTTAATTAATCAGTTTTTAATCAACAAGCTTAGATGACGTGAATAAAATATACTAAATTGACAAAACCTTGAATGAATTCACACATTTTCCACAAGAATAATAATAGAGATATATATATATAATAAAAAAAAACACTAATGCTTACACACACAAGCAAAGTTGTGCACACTTAGAATCTTTTTACTTTATATGTATTTTTGTTAATTTTCTATGACTCATTGCTTGAGTAAACCCCAAAAACTTCGTCTGAGCAAAATATGAGACAGAGGAAAGGAGTTTTAAGTATCAGCTGTTCACATACGTGATGATATAACTCAGTGTTTACAACCATAGTCAATAGCTCGACTAGTCAACTGGATCAGCTAAAAACTACATTTTTACTATGTGTGTGTGTGTGTTGTAGATAAAAACAAATTTGCTAAGCCAATGCTTATATTCGTATTGCTTGACAGCAATTTTGTTTATAAAAAGCAAAAATTTGCCGTATAAAGATTACTTCAAAATTTATAGCTAGTTTCTTTCGATAGCTATTATATAGTTAAATAAATAATTTTTATTAATGAAACATTAATAAATAAATAATATAATTATAATTTATATCTACCACATGTTATTATTTTGAACCCAATTCTTCTAATCGTATTCTTTAAAAAATAATTTAATTAATACATTTTATTAAAGTACTAATATAATAATAAAAATGGTTTATTAATAAATACATTGTCATGGTTTGAAATTTAAAATTTCTAAATTTTTTTCTAAGACTACAAGAGCTTGAATCTAATTTATTGAACTAGTTTTCACCCCTTTCACACTTTAAATTATGTAAGGAGTTTCAAAAACTTCCGAAATCTTTCCCTTAAATTGTATGCTTAGTTAATATTTGTGCCATGTTTCTTTTCATTTTTAAAACGGAAATTCCGAAAAGCAAACTTTGTGTTTTAATAAACTGAAAGCACGGAAGCATAATACTTCAGAATCTTAAATTGAATCGAATAAAAAAAAATACTTTAAAGCTAAAGCCTTGAAAAATTTTCCTAAAACTTTGAGCTTTTTTTTTCTAAAAAAAAAGGGTTAACTTCTGATTTAATTTTAAAAAAGAGTGCAATCCATTAAAGTTGTTTTGAAAATTCGAGTCGAATGTAATTACTTGCAAAAAAATTTCCTAGTTACGAAATCTTAAAAAAAAGTTCTGTTTATTCCAGCTATGGTGTTACTTCGATCCTAATTGATCCGCTAGAATTATTTTACACAGAATGAACAAATTCAAGCTTCGATAAATCTAGAATATTTCTTTCAAGCAAATTTTAACACTGAAAAAATCCTTCCTTTTTCACTCTATATAAAATCAATCTTTAAGTTACTTATATTTTTTTTCTTTTGCTGTTCCTGCTAGCAAGTATCGTATATTTCTAAAGAACTTTGTTTTTCAAAGAAAGATTTTTCATTTTCAAGTACATTCACACAACTTAATCTTCCCTTTTTTCAATATACTTTATATTTTAACAGCATTTGAAAATATTTTGAGAACTTGACTATTCTCTTACAGCGAATTTAATATATGAAGGTAAATTCTTTGCTTGAAAAAAGGATACGTTTTTCACAGCTGTTTACTTTTGTAAAGAATAACAAGGACTTTTTAATATGTAACTTTCTCAAAGCACGCTTTTGTTTCTTAATCTTATTTATAAACATTCCAGTTTTACTTTTACATTCTTTATAAGCATTACGTAAAACTAATTACAAATATATACTATACTGTTCGAATTAATTAGGACAAACATATTTTTCTTGACTATGTTGGTTTGTGATTACCAGTGATGTTCCAAACCGCATCAAAATGGTTATATCTGCACAGAGGTAGTATGACGGGTCGAACTTGACTATAATTTACTCGTTTGATTGCTTTTAGTTCATCAGTAGTTTAGTTGTGAGCTTTTCAGTGTGACAGCTGGTGGTTATAATTTCGAGTTCCGTGTAATACATGTTACTTTTGCTTGTTCAAAGATGGATATAACTCCGAGGAAGCGTTCTAATATCTCTTTTAATGAACACACTTCTATGACTGTGAGATATATAGCAACGGTAGTTGGTGAGGGAAAATCAAATACTCCAAGAATTTTAAGAGCGTTTTCAGATTCCGGATCTTAGTCTCCAAAAAAGAAGAAGAAAATAAGGGTTCAAACGGAAAACTACTCAGAGAACTGATAAAAATCTAATAAGAAATTTCACCATGAAAGACAAACATGGACCTTCGGAGGGATTTATTGAATTATGGTGTTGAAGTGAGTACTTCAATTATATGGAAAAAACTTCTGGAAGAGGTAAGGCAAAATAATTTCCTGTTATGTTGAATGAAAGGAAGAAATCAGACTTACTTTAAAAAATCATCTGTAAATCAGATAAAATTTTCTCACGTGTGCAAGGTCTGTCTGTACGGTGGTTTCCAACATTCAGGACAGGTAGACGCACTTGGATGATAGGAAATCACACAGCAATGCTTGGTTGGAAACGCTTTCCTTGCATGGTGGTGGTGACACGAAACACAAGAAAGACAGGACAAAGAGGAGAAAATATGTTTATTATCTCTAGCATAGAAAAAAGCTAAGAACAACATTAAAGAGGCATTTATCGTCATCAAAGTAGGTGTTCGAAATTACGCCCACGGATTGTGACGCAGGTCTCACATCTCCGGGACACTGAAGATCGAACTTTAACAAAAATACTGGGCGTGTCTAGAAGTTGCTACGATGCGCGCAGTAAACTTTAAAAATTCCCTGATGAATTCTCATTGTAACCACCAGAGGACGTCTGAAGGCTTATCTAAGTAGAAACTGTGTGTTTTTGTTTACAAACACACTCAGTACTTCCGAACGTAGCTCTCCCAACTGAAATTGGCCAGACCTCATAACACTGGATAAAATAAATGTTAAGTTTTTTGTAAAAAACTGACCTCCATTATTGACGTTTCGAATTTAATGTCTGTCAATGACATTTTTGTAGTCTTTAGCACTTTGAATGGGAGTTTCATACACCAGTGAGGTGACGTTCCTCCACAAAAATTAATAAAGGCAATTAAGGTCTGGCGATCGAATTGGCCAGTGTACTGGACCTCTCGATTATGCAGCGGTTACGTTGCACCATCTGTCTCTTATGCCAGCCAAAGACTTCTTAGAATGGGCTGTAGTAATAATAATAAACACGCTTTCTCTTTATATTCGTGCCCTGTCTTTCTTGTGTTTTATCACTACTGAATCAGGAAAGCGTTTCAGATCGGGAATTGCTGTTTGATTTCCTGTCGTCTAGGTGCACTCAATCTGCCCTGAGAGTTTGTATCCACAGTACTGATACATCCTGTAAAATAAACAGGTGCATAGAAAAATATAGAAATCCATGATGATAATAATTATAAGAAAGCAATAATATATTAGCAGTCAATTTATTGTTGGGTTCAACAGAAGAACACCTGGAACAAAATATTTTCTAACAATAAGTATTTTGTTACACAAACAAAGAAAATAACTACTAATCAGTGATTGTTAAAGATAAAAATTCATTTATTGTTTTGCGCTTAAATATTGCGTTTGATATATTGGTTGATTTTGATAAGCAAAAAAACTTTTGTTTTAACTATGGCAATCGAATTTATTTTAGAGATTGTCTTGCACTTATTTCAATGTGCATTATGTGTTGCTTTTGGGTTTGATATGCCCTCTTTTTCTGAGATAATTCTCTTTGAACTGGCCATTGAAATCATCAAAAACTGTACGGTGAAGAATCAGGCCATACATCGATCTGAAATTGAAACACCAATATCCTTTTAACCAATTTGTATGACTAATGTAAACAATGTCATTCCTGTGGTACGTTCCTTTGCTGTGTACCAATTCTGTCAAGCTCTGGAACTGAAAGCCGTACATGTACCTTCAAACGATGTGAATGAGATGATATAAATTAAACAAATAAAAGTGAAGCGGATCCTACCAACTCCTGTCGTTTATTCTGTGACCTTGTCTAAAATGTGTGAGGCCCTAGATTTAAAAGTCGAGCTTCATCCAGAAAATGAAAGGCTGACCTTTGTTAACAAAGAAAGGAGGCAAGCTCCTGTAGTTCATTCTCTCACAGTGTTTTGCATTTGCCAAGCATTGCAACTCGATGCACAGCTGGCAAATACCTCAGACCAAAAGACAAAAAAATAATTTAAAGAACAAGAGAAAACTGCTATCATCAAAAAGTTGTTCATTATTGACCTAAAATCGATCAAGACTCATCATCGTTTCTTAGAGAAAAATATGCTTTTTACTCCTGTGATGAAGATTGGATCAAGTACAATATTTAAAGTGCGACATTCTCTATGGCAATTTTAATGCAGCGATTTTAACTAACGACTTCTTTACAGATGCTAAGAAGATTGCTAAGTGACACCTCTTTGTCATGAATGGTAAAAGTTCTGTTTAATTTTAACGAAGAATCATTACATATATCTAATTTTTGACGAAAAATGCCTGAAGGAATGGATCAACTTGATTTTTAAAGTTTCTGCATCAAAGGTGGATCGAATGCGGGAATTTAAAGTAAAACCCTATGAAAAGATTTCTGAAGTACGTCTAAAGATGAAGCAGGTTTTTTTAGACAAAAGGCGATAACAATCCTTATATGTTTATCACTGATTGTTGTAGAAGGTTTATTAACTTCTGCAAGTAACGAAAGAAAACATCATCATAAATATGACTTTTAATTTACACTGCAAAAAGGACGATTAAATGAATATCACCCTCAGTGTCATCGATTTTTCAATTCATACTATTAACTCATACTCTCTATTTATTTATTTATTTATTTGTTTATTTATCTTGGGGGAATTTTCAATCATTAATAAAATACATTTTAAAGTGTTCTATTAAGCTGAAATTTTATATACATGATTATTTTGGATGACAATACAATAATTTAACTATAATTAATAAAAATTAATTGATTAAAACTAATTATTTAAAGAATTACAAATACACAGCCGCGTCGGCATCATTTTTGGCGACTTGTGTCAAAACTTGAAAAGGTTTTTTTTTCTCACGTTTTAAAGCATTCAGTTGAACTGAAATTTTATATACACGATTGTTTTGGATGACAATACGATACTGTTACGAGTTATGTGTAAAGAGTGTAAATAATTTGTATTTGAGTGTTTAATGCATTTATATTACTCTATGTTATGTTTATTTCATGTTAAAATTGTACCATTCACAAGCAATGCCGACCCTTACGTTATAATGGCGATCCAATGAGAAATTGGCAAAATCTTGGCGGTAGAGTCATGTTGGAGGCCAATTTGGCGACTTTGGCTACTTTGGCGACCAATTTGGCGATTTTGGCGTCATTGGCGACCATGTTGGCGAGTTTGGAACCCTCGGGAATCTTCTAGAAAGTAGTAGATCTCTCCACTAGTGTCACGTTCAATGACACGAGCTGTTATATTTCTGGAAGTTTCTGTCGCGCCTACAAAGGAGATGCTCGCCGGAACGGCGAAGGGTCTGGATTAAACCAGCGAGTAGTGAGGATTGTTTTGACGAGTGATTAGCTCGGCTGTGCTTGTGAATAATCTTTACTTACGTGTATTTTTAAACACTGTTATTGTGTTTGATTGCTGTTGAAGGTGTGAAGATCTTTGGATATTTACTCTGTGAATATCGCTGCTGAATCCTGTATTTAAAGGATTGGATTTTTGATAATAAATTCGCATCGCTCTTAAAGAATTGTTTATTTTCTTTGTAACTGTTTTGCATAAAATCCTCGAACCCTCGGGGATCTACGTAACAATACTTTAATGATAATAAATAAAAATTAATGACCGCTTAATGTTATAATTCTGTCATTTGTATATACATGTTTATATTAATTGTAACTATTTAATAAAAAGTAGCTAAAATAAAATTTTTCTTTGTTGATCTAAGTAGGAATTGACTTAAATTTTTTTTTATATTACTTGTTTTTTCATCATGTGGGTAGTTTCGTTTTGAGCAAAACAAGTCTAATTACAATTTGCATCTAGTGGAAAGAATATATTCAGGAATTACATTGATGACTATTTGTAACCCTTAATAGATTATTATAATTATCACCTACAAGGGCAAAAAGGCTTTTGTCTTGAGAACTTAAGTGCTGGATTCTTATTTGAGAAAAGGGACGATTAGAAAAGATAGGAGATACATTTCTATTTATGAATTAAAATGAACATGACAGAGTTAATGAATATAATGATGGGAATGTTAAGAAATACTTGCAAATTTATTGCGAAAGACAATATAGTTTATAAAAAAAGGCAAAGCAGGAGTATTAAGGTATTGATATATTCATTTTAAATCATACACACAAAAAGGGTAGATTGTACATTTATCACCTTTATTATTGACAACTACTTCTCTTATATTAACGGAAAGAAGAATTACCTTATAATTATTGCCATCGGCAGTTAAAGAAGCTTCCATCTATAATCTATTTATCTACTAGTTCTTATGTTCATGAAGAATGGAGGATCATTATTATCGCCTTCGGAGTAAAACAAACGGTAACTGAAGGAAACTGTGAACTATAATTTACAATGCATCAGCCTGAATAAAAATGCTCTACTATCTATAATGGGGATATAAATGCACGAGTTAACGATTGTAATTTTCGCTTTGAAAGCAAAAAAAAATTTGTAATATTTGGAGCCACTTCTTTAACTGCTAAAAAATAATAAACATTTAAAATTATAGCCTTCAGCAAAAAAACACATCTTTATCTACTGTATACGGATAACAAGTGTGAAGTATTATTGGAAGAATGAGATTGTAATATATCAGATGGAGGAAAAACTCATGACTGAAATGTATTACTGGTAATTTTATGGATAATGTTAGGCAAGGAAGGGAAGGTTTTTAATTTCTCTTCCATCAATAATACTATAAGTGTTTTGTCTCAAAACGTATTTCCTCTACTTGATTTAAAACAAAATTACATGGGTTTCAAGAAGTTAATGATAAAAGAGTTTTTCTAATAAAAGCGGAAAGCAGAGCACAAGCAATTTTCTTCAATTAAATCTCTCCGGCAATGATATTTATAAAATAGCTGTCGATTTATAAAGTTAAAGTTACCATTCAGATCTTCAAAACTCCGTAGATGTTAATTTCCATAATTCTGATGATAGTAGTTCAATAAGCTCCATTTCAAAATTATCAATTTCTTACACAAAAATTGACTAATCTGTAAAGAGGTGATGAGCGCCACGGAGAACTGTACCGTTCCATAGGTTGCCGACACCTGGTCTTGAAGATTCTAAATTATACAAGCATATGCGAAACAAGTATTTCGCATGGCGTATGGATACATTTCATGAGCCACAGAGACCAAAGATTACTGGCCACAGGCTTCCAAAGAAATAATTCCTAGTCTGAATATTGTACTAAAGACGATTGTAACCTGTAGTATATTATGTAAAAATGATACTTTCTACTAAAATCCAGATTCTACTCCATTTTGTAAAATATACATCTCAGCTAAATATTAAGAAAACCCATAGAGTCTATTTCCAGCTATAACTCTTCCTTCGATAAAATGTGCTGTGATAGATAGACCGAAGACAATACGAAATAATTATTGAACTAGGTTTTAATTTAGTGAATGAAAAAATTAGTTATTAAATAAGTTGTGCAGTATTAATACTCTACGATTTATATTTAATTAGTATAAAAGAATTTTTATTTTGTCAAAACCTATTTTGTTCTGGTTTCTTTTTAGAAATTTCATTAACTTTTTAAATAATATGTTTTTCGATATCCTTGTACCCTTGTTAAGATTATTAAGTCCATAAGAAGGCATGTCACATATTTAGCAAACCACTGATTTAGTATATTAAAATTAGCCGGCTGGGTAGCGTAGTTGGTATAAGTCGCTGGCCTTGTAAGCTCAAGTTTGAGGTTTCGACCCCACCCAAAGTCGGTGGATTTTCATAATGCAGAAAATCTACAGCGTCTATGTCGTATGATTATGTGTCATGTTAAAGATCTCTAGAGTGCTGTTTGGCTTGAGTTCTCTCCGTAAAATTAAGTTCTAATACAATTTCACATCGTCAGATCTCAAGTGTCTCCTTCTGGGGAGGAAACTGGGCTTCAGAATTACAATGGGGCAATTATTATCCACCTATATGGTGTCACAGTAAAAAGTGATACCGGCTCCCGAAGGCTACAATGGCAGAATACCAAACCGCAAACCCATTTGCAAAAAAAAATGTATTGAAATTAAAATTGAGAATATATACAGTTCCACACCAGAGTTCACTTCAAAAATTTTCATCAGGTTTTATTGCAAAAATACTCAAAATGTAAGCATAATGAAATTTTCAAAAACTATAATTGGATTATCTATTGAAAAGCAATCAAGTTAGTCATTTATGATGAGTAACCCGATAGAATGAACTAATTTAGGTAGTCTATACATGAACGCATTCATAAATTATTTAAAATTCCTCTTAAGAAACCGTTGCTTATATGAGTAAGTTTTATGTTACTCATAAACATTCTCAGCGTTGCAACAATGAATGGAATTGTAAGCATTATTTAATTATTTTTATGTGATTGATTTTTTTTAAAAATGGAACACTGTTATGAATGCCTAAATGTTTGTCAATATTGTTTAGACAGAAAAAACTCTTTCGAGTATATTTCGAGAGGGAAGTTACGTTAAATTCATCAATCAAACAATGTTTAGTTACAGTTTTAAAGCTTTTTTATAAATCCTGTAAAAACTGCAATGATATTTATTGAAAATGTACATGAAATTAGTGACTTTCAAAGCAAAATTTCAAAAGAGATAATTACCCATATTGATACTTATTTCTTTTTCTTGCTTAATAGCATGTTAGTGTAAAGTTGGGTAGAATGGGTAGATCATTAGGGCACAGGATCTCAGATGAGATCTTAATCCCCTATCAGAATGGTTGATGTTGAACATTAATGAATAATTTGCCATGATTTAAGGGGTGGTAGAAAAAATTTAATAATAAGAATTTTAAAGTTAACAACTAAAAATTATGACTGTGACCTTAAGAATAATAAAGATAAAATTGCTAGAGCTAAATTTGTTTGTGTTGTTGTGTTAAGAAGTGAGTCTGTATTGACCGAGGCTGCCACCATAACCGGAGGTTAGCGAGCGACCAACTTAATCATTAGGTGTCGGGTCAACTCACTCAGGAGCCGGGAGAACCCAGCACCTTTGTGAAAGACCTACTAAAATTAGATGGTCGCGGGCGCCGGCGCCTCAAGGTGCCTATTCCCGGAAGGATGGGAGGAAAAGAAAACCCATATGACTGAAGGATGTCAAATACAGAAAGCTCACCTGGATGGTGAGGGATGAACGTGCCCCCGAGCACAACGCTCTAACGAAGCAGAACGCCGGCGGGGCGGAGGGGGAGAAACGCAGGAAGGAAAACGGGACGGCCAGAGGCAGTTAATCAAGACGGTGACAGTTCCCCAAATGAACCCAAAAGGAAGGATGCATTGTAACGAGACTGTTTGTGTTGTTAAAAGAGTGGAATTGTTGTGTTAAGGGGGCGAAGCGGGTTTCTCCACTTCGTTGAAGAGTATGCATATTTAATTTTAGGATGAGGATAAGTAAACAATGTTTGTGCTTTAATAATTGGATTGTCATGAGACTCTATAGATTTAAAAACATTTCTAGAGAGTTTAGTGATGTAATTAGAAATCGGCTCCATATGTAGGTCGTTGTGCATAACGTCATTCCGAACGTACCAAGGTGCGTTGGTCATGACGCGGAGTATTTTGTTTTGAATTACTTGGATTTTTTTCATGTGGGTGGCAGCTGCCGATCCCCAGACCGGGAAAGCGTACGTGATCACTGGGCGCAAAACTTGTCTATAAAGAATTACTTTATTTTCCAGAGATAGAGGTGACCTTCTCCCGACAAGGGAGATGGCTAAATGTATTCTACCCCAGAACTTTTCAGAGAGATATTCGATGTGTTTTTTGAAGGTTAGGTGGCTATCAATGTGTAGGCCCAGATATTTCACTACCGAAACCCACTGGATGTTGTCATCAAAGAGTGTGAGCTGGAAAGGAGGGTCGATAACCCCGCATTTCCTAAATATTATTGCTTGTGATTTATCGACATTTATTGCAATTCTCCAGTGTGTAAGCCAAATTTCAAGTTTGTCAAGAAAGTTTTGTATAGCTTTAATAGTGTATTTCAGCTGGACTCCTTGCGATAACACAGCGGAATTTGTAAAAGACCTCCAAATATGGTCTGGTTTTATACCGCTTAGGGGAACATAGCGCTCGCCCAATCGGGTAGCTGCATTTCGTTAGGGGATGTGTCCTAGGAGTTAGTAGAGGTTAATTCTCTCTGGGGATCTGCAAAAGAATTTAGGAGGAAGGCTGCTCCGATTTCAGCTCTTAATGGCCCAACTGGTACTGCTCTCAGCGATACAAAAAAATAGAACTTATTGCTCAATTGCAGGAGAGTCAATTTCAACTTAATGATATATAGAACCCACACAAAGACGAAGTCATTACAAACACATTGTTAATACATACTTTACTACAAATACTAACAATACTGACCCACTCTCCATCTCCCCCTCTCCCATCAACTACTCCTTGTCGTTGAGTATATTAAGGAAGGAAATAACCGAAGTCAGTATACAGCTGCAGTATTCCTTGATATCCAAAAAGCTTTTGATAGAGTCTGGCACACTGGCCTAATCTTCAAATACATTACTTACAAAATTCCCCCCCCCCTAATCCTACTATTAAATTCCTACATCAGCAATAGAACTTTCTCTGTTAAAATTAACCGTACCCTCTCTCAAAATAAATTAATAAATGCTGGTATAGCTCAAGGGTCAATCCTTGGCCCCGTGTTATTTTTAACCTTTATATAAATGATATCATTAACAGCACTAACACCATGCTATGTTCGTACGCAGATGATACAGCTATATTAAAAGCAGACACAAAAACCTCAAAACTCTTGTTGACAATATCAATGAACACCTGGCTCACCTTGAAATTTGGTTCTCCGTTTGGAAAATCGCATTGAACACCTCTAAAACTGAAGCAGTTTTTTTTTCTCAAAGAATTCCACCCCCTGAAGTCACCCTCCAAAACCAACGAATTCCCCTGTCTCATCACACCAAGTACCTTGGTGTCATTCTTGATAAAACTCTCACGTTCCGACAACATATCACATAGATTAGAATTAAATTTAAAAATGCAACGAATAAATTTTATTCCCTTATCTGTAGAAAGTCTAAATTAAGTAGACATGATTAACTGCTTAACTACTCTCTCATTCTGAAACCCCTACTCACCTATGCCTCACCAATCTGAGGCCATGCAACAAAAACCAACATTAACCTAATTGAAAGTTCCCAAAATGTCAACCTAAGACAAATTCTTGATGCTCACTGGCATATGAGAAACACTGATCTCAAAGCAGCGTGCAAAATTCCTACTATTCGACAAACGATTCGTAAGCTAGCCACTAACTTCTTTAATAATATATATGGGCATTATAAAATCCATCTATCCAAGAAATTCTCCCCTACTTCTCTCATTTCTCTGTCAGAAGACTAAGGGACGTCCTGGTCAATCCTGACTTTAATTAATTCTTTATTTTACTATTTTCTCCATTTTTAATGCTACTCTACACTCTAAATTTTTCCCTGCTATTCAACCCTGTTGAATTGCAGGATCGTTCTGACTGGTTCTCCACATTTTTCAGAATTACTTATATCCTATTATCCGAACTTTTGTCTCGGCCAATAGGAACTCTCCCTTTCATTTTCTGATCTGAACTTCTGTTCTATGTTAATTTTCCCGCTTTTTCTGCTCTTTGGTTCTTTGCTGCGCTAGTATTGGTCAGATTAACTCCACCCACTTTCTGATTTTTAGTCTTTTTCATTTTATTAGCTCTTAAAGGAGCTTTTTTATTTGATTTTCTCTGTAACTTGAAGTATTTATTATTATTTCTTTAATATGTAAACTTTTTATATTCATTATTTAATTAAAATGGGCAAATTGGTTAACTCGTCACAGTCATCTATATTCCAGGAAAGAAAATTAGAGTCCGACAGAACTATGTGCTCCGAACGTCATAACAACGGTGTATGTAGTTAGTAGAGGATCGGAGTTAAAAAAAATTGTCGGGTCGGGAGAGGACAAAAACTCCTCTCCCTATTAGCCAAGCAAATCACCTCCGATAGGAGGGATGAGTTGCTCGGAGAAATGGAGTATGAAAATAAGAAAAATTTAGTTAGGATGAAGAAAGTAAAACAGAATACAATAAATTTAGAAATAAATAGTTTTAAGCTCTTCCTTCGTTATTACATGATGCCAGGAAACAATTAAATCCTCAATTAGTTCCTTTTTATTTCATACCTTATTCGGACAAGAGTTTTCAAACGGACTGTTTCCTGGCCTGGATAACAACTTAATGATCTTAGAACGGTACCAGAGAAAGAGAGAGAGTCTTTCAATTACTTTACTGTGTGGCAAGGAGCAAAATCTTAATGAGAAATAAATGAAGCATTGTTGGTAAATAGGTCCCTGATGGAAGGCAGAAGTTTGGGTTCTAGAATGGTGTCAATATATTTTATGACATTCAGTGTCCCATCAATGATATGAAGGCGACCGAGATACCATCTGCTAAAATTTATGACTAAATGATAAAATTATGTGAGTGCTTTCCAGTTGCTTGGATGCAGTTCCTGAATGCATCCAGAAAGTAGCATTTCTGCTATTCTACGTCTTACATATTTTAGGCTATCACTACCGAATAACAATATTTTAGTTTCGTCCCTCTATATAACTTGTGACCAATAATCATTTGGCCAACTAATGTGTTCCATTACCCACTACAGTCCCTTTTAGTCCTGCTGTAAATTGAGATAGGCTTTTTTCGTGAAATTCTACCTTTTAGTCTTACATCTGCTAATCTACTCCTGATTGTTTTTGAACTGACAGAAACACCAGCATCACTCAGATTACTTCTGATCCCTGTCTATGAAATTCTTTTATCTCTGAAACAGTTCTTCTGTCATCAAAAGATGTTGTGCACATTTTTCAGCTTTTTTCTACTTTTTTTAATTAAATTAGTCTCCTGACATCTTAAACAAATCCTTCAGTCTCCAGATGCACTCACTGAACTACCCACGTGTTATGTATTTTTAACTTAAGAAATACCACTTTCTTATCACACATGTGTCTAATCTACTCTTTTATTTGAGGACACTGCTTTTTAACTAAATATCATTGTTATCCTGGTGAAGAAACGATCCTGACCTCAATCCTATCGAAAACGTGTGGCACCGTTTGAAAACCCTTGTCCGAAAGAGGTACCCATGAAATAAAAAGGAATTAATTGAGGATATAATTGTTTCTTGGCATCATGTAATAACGAAGAAAGAGCTTGAAACTATTTTCAGCTCAATGAAACATCGATGTGAATATGTAATAAAGAATAAAGACAGCCTCAATAAGCTCTGATAGCTCACTGCTATCATTTGTACCTAATGTATATCGACAGTAATTGCAGCATAGCTTTTTTTGTATTGAAAATATTCTCATTTTCTTTTTTGTATTGAACTTAGTACTAAATGCTCTATAAAATTATATGAAATACTTAGCATTTTGTGTAACGTAACATTTTCTATAAGCATACAAACTTAAAAAACATAACAATTTAAAAAAGTCTCCACAATTTTGGCTACCACTGTATATGCCCACTCAATTTGAAGCATGGTGTAATACTAAGACTTACATTGTGTGTGTGTGTGTGTGTGTGTGTGTGTGTGTGTGTGTG
>BMAV01011657.1:0-17071 GCA_019973955.1 Trichonephila inaurata madagascariensis | reverse complement strand
TTGGGTTTTTTGGGGGAGGAGATAGTATTGTGGAATTATTCTGATCGATAGCGTGAAAAAAGCTTAGTGTGAAATCTTGCGGATCAAGAATTAGCAGTCAAAATTAGCAGCATTGGGATCAAGAATCTTCATATATAAAGTTTATAGAAAATATTCTCTAGGTCAAGGAACCAGAACTAAAAAAAGGTAATATTGGATATAAGTAATTAGATGAATAGGATTATTTATGTTAATTGAGATAGAGGGATCTAGTTGCGTGATCTGACTTAAATACGTGATTAATTTGGGCTTGACTCTCACTTATTAAAATTGTCAAATTAGAATTTAAGTAATATAAGTTAATCTTAATAAAAGTTGTATTAAGAATTATTATGTCTCATCATTTTGATAATCCCACACCTCTAGCTTACGCGGAACCGGCACGACATGGTCATCACAGGATGGCTATGTCGCAACACTTAATATATACATATATATATTTACAGAGATGTACCTAGCAGAAAGCACTACTGTATTTGTATATTATTTTAAGTCTTAAAAAATGCAAAATAATTCGAAATTAAAAACATAATTACCTGTTGCTATTTCAAACAAGCTAAATCTAAAAGATTCAGTGGAGCCAATTTTTTTTTAACTAGAGTCTGTTGATGGTAGAGATCAGAAGAGCTTGTTTTAACTTCAAGTAACTACTCAAGAGTAAAATAAAACATCTGCAGCTCGCTATCTCCAACAAACTTTTATTGCCTCTGTCTCCTCTTTGATTTGGTGACGCCGGATATTTTATGGGTGTCCGGAATGTCTGTAGTGACCCCAGTCCGAGGTGGGGTGAAAGTTACAGGAGATGATATAAACATATCAAATTTCATGATTTAACATATACTGCGGCCTCGAACCCTTCAAGGTTCGACATAAAAGTAAACTGACATTTAACGTACACAGTACAAATAAGAAACATTAAATGAAATACCAGAATCACAATACTAAACACAAATATATAACTGGAAATTACAAAAGAGTTAAATCAAATACACATTTAACGATAAATTCTGTAGATAAGCCAGTCAAATAGTTAAATGTGCATGTAAATACCAGTATTCTTTTTTCAAGGGATATTTATAAATTTGAAAGGAAAACAAGAACTCTTTTTAGAAGACATAATTTTTAACTGTATATAACAGCAGAATTTTTAAGAACTGCAATTTGCTGAACGCTACTCTAAGCGAAATGATCTGTTTTGTGCACATTCGTCACCCTTAACGTAGTAATTAATGTTTCTGATTTCCCGGGTTTTTTCCCTTCCCGAAAACACATCAAAATTTCAAACAATTTAAAAACAAGTTATTTTTAAATAATATCAATATTTATTATATAAAATAAAATATATATATACCGTTTTTGTCATCAATCTTCGATTTAGCTTCGACTCATAAATTTTCAGATTTTTAAACGTTTGCATGTACATTTTATTAAAAATGTGTCATGAAACAATTAATAAAACTGAAAACGGTTTAAAATAATAAATAGTGTATCAAATGTGTTTTCATCCATTCTCCCTGCAAATTAGTTTTAATTTTGTGGGCAAAACAGAAATTTTAAATTCTACCTTGAACTCTAAATAAAATTCCCAAACGTTTTGATAAATAATTTTCAAAATGTAGTAAGTAGCAAAATCTGTGAAAAATATTTCGAAGGAATAAATAATTATTCTGAAGAAATTATTACTAATTCGAATACAAAGAATTTATTTGGGTTTATAATAAAAAATATGTCACACTATCTTTATTTTGCAGATCCCTTCCCTCCTTGATTTTTATTTTCAATTTATCATACACATAGAGGAAAAATCTTTCCCCAAATTAAAAGTTATAATTTTTTTTTAATGAAATTTATCTCTTTTAGGATAAGGCAAGAATTGTTAACGACATAGAAAAAAATGTTACGGTTAAAAATCTCGAAAAAAATTTCATCTAAAATTAATGTTCCTTTACTGACTCACATGAGTTTGAAATTTAATCAGTCGAAGATGAATCAGTTATTTCTCTAATGTTGCTACTAAGAGATAAATATTAATATATTATATAAATACTTGAAAATTTATTTGCTGCTAAAGTAACAATTACGTACGTTAAAAATATTAATTATTATATTTAAGAGATTTTATTTGTATAACCGATTTTTTGTTTATGGAATTGCTGTATTAATGTTACATAAATATAAATAAATATTAATGTAAATCCACATAAAGTTTGTTTGGAAAAAATAATTAATAAAAAAACTGGGATTGCTTAAAAATATTATCTCCCCAAAACAGTTTGGCGTTCTTTCACATAAAATTACTAATTCCCAATTAAATAGCTCATAATAAAACAAGTATCGAAATTTTTAAAAAATTAAAAATAGTTTTAAGTTAATACTTACTATACGTTATTCACACAAATAAGGTCTCGGGAAATTCGATCAAAAGGGGTCTTCTCCCTCTCCCCTCCTCTCTCTCTCTCTCTCTCTCTCTCTCTCTCTCTCTCTCTCTCTCTCTCTCTCTCTCTCTCTCTACGAAATGCTATTTCTTTAAAACTAAATACTTTAATTCAGGAACGATGTTCAAAGACAGGAACAGTTTGGGTAAAACGTTTCAAAGGGCTTACTCTTTCCACGACAAGACGAAAAATTCTCGATTCTTCAGGTGATATTTTCTCTTATTACGCTACCCACAACCGGGTAATGAAAAATTTCCCCTGTCGGGGTTTCGTAAATTGCCTCAGTGGGTCAGCTAAAATTTTTAAACCGAGGTTGAAACCTAGTCCCGTAAAAAATGCTACTTCATGGTTATTTAACCCTGCCATTCGAATACAAAAGTCAAATCGCGATTCCCGGATTCCTCATATCAGTGCAGTGAAGATCTTGTCAAGATAAGCATGTCTACTTGTATCCCCTAGGTGGGGCCCATACAGTCTAAAGTCAAATCACCACTAACAATGGTTTTTTAATCGTTACAAATTTTACTAGCTGGTCGACTTTTTTAATCAGTCTAAACAAAATAATATGTTCCACGTTTCCCCAAAATGTAAATAATAATATTTTTTGAAGATAATTTCATCCCAAATTTTTCAACAAAAGCATTTTTTTAAAATTGATCCAAAACCGCCCCGGACATGGGTCCGGTTGTCTAGAGCCGCCCTTCTCTGTTTGGTGTTTTGGCCATTTTTAAGTGTCCGAAAAACCCCGGTTATTGAAGCTTCCTTTTTTCACCTCCACTGCGAGATGAATTTTTCCAGGTCAAAACCGTTTCATTTTAAAAAAAAAAAAAATAATGGAATAATCTTTCGAGAGAAAAAAATACCGAACTATCATTTAAAATAATACTAATGCAAAATAATGGTCTGGTAATGAAAGAACAAAATTCTTACCGCAACCTAAAAAATAATGCTAAATAAAACAATTTCATAACTCACGCCAAATTTTCCCTTCTTTTCTCCAAGGAAATTAATTTCTTCTTTTTTTCCGAGAAAAATTTCCCCTGTCTCTTTCTCCCGACGTCAGCACCCCTGGTGATTTCGGCTTTAATAACAGGACTCTCTTATCGCTGTATATTGTTGCTGATTTTGCTTTTCCTTTAGAATCGCCATTTTCTTTTAACGATCTCGTTGCTTTGTTTGATATCAGAGTAGATGTTTAAATATTAATGAATGAAGAATTTGTGTGTGCAGAAAATAAGTATCACTTGCCTTAAAATACCAGGCAGTGTTTGTCTTATCATCTTATATTAATATATTCCATTATACGGCTGAAGTGACTGTCATCTCTTTAGAGTATACTTTGATAACTACTGTTTGACACTCTTCTCAAAAAAGTGTTTATCAATCTAAAGTAATATGTTTTGTGCTATATGTAAAGATCGTTTAAATTCTGTCGTTGAAATTGTTTCAACGGAATGTGGCCATGTCTTTCATTCTGAATGTATTTTCAAAAGGATGGAAGACTCTGAAACTTGCCCTGAATGTCGGGAACCAATTTCCAGAGAAAACTTAACGAAACTTTACTTCAATATTGCCCCTAATGATGAATTTGATGCAGAAGTCGTGGAAAATAATATTCGCAGATTAAACGAAGATTTGAAAGAAAAAGATATGGAATTGAAATCCGCATTAGATAGAATATATGTACTCCAATTACAAGTTTCCAGTGTGGAGAAGGTTGCAGAGAAGGATCGCCAAAGAGAATTAGATCTTCAGTATGAGTTACTCTGCATGAATCGTGAATATGCGTCATTAACTACCTATGAAAATGAAATACAAAGATTAAAAAGGGAAAATATGCGTTTAACTGGCAAAATTGAACTGCACAATAACGTCTGTCAAGAAGATGTTGAGGAAGACTTGTATGCAATTCATAGTAATATTGCTGCAGATGTTGGAGATACTGAATCTTCTTAATTGGTTTCACGCTGTACTCTCTTTAAGAGAAAAATACATTCATTTGCTGAAAAAATGATAATGATAAACATGGATTTAAACCATCTGCAAAATGAAGCAACTGATGTTATAAAAAGACTTGATTTTTTCTACTACATTTCTTCAGAACATTGAAAGGATGGTGAAAAAAACTTGAGCAACTTAAAAAAGACAGTTGAAATTAATAATAGCTTATGGGCATAGATTAGAGCACTTATCCCAAATTTTGATACTTCAGTTTTAGAAAAAGTACTACCCCCAAATAATTCTTTTACATTTTCTGAAGAAGCTAAAAAAAGATTGAATTTATTAATTTCTTTGCTGAACCAGCATTAGAACTAATGGAAAATAATTAATGCTTATAGAATGTTAGATAAAAAATGAAGAAAATGTCAGTTCATATATTTACATCATCTCTTTTCATTCATTGTAATAAAATGGAGAGATGAAGACTTGGTCTTTTATAAACCAATTTCTATAGCTGTAGGTGGTTATGGTCATGTTTTATTGGGTATAGAAAAAAGAAAGTGTGTAACACATATCTAATGTTCCATGATGAGGACTTGGTCTTTTGTAAACCAGTTTCTATAGCTGTAGGTGGTTATGGTCATGTTTTATTGGATATAGAAAAAGGAAAGTGTGTAACACATGTCTAGTGTTCCATTCATGTTGTATTAGGTACATGAAAAGGAAAGTGTAAAAAATATATCCGAATTCCCATGTAAAAATGAAGTTAACTATTTTTCTCTTTACAAAATTTTAGATTATTTAACATTGTTTTAATTAATTATTTTTACTGATAAATGTAAATTATCAATATATTTTTAATTTTTTGGTGCATTTCAATAACTTAAAATAATTCATTGGCATTAAAATCTTAATTTATTGTATGTGCATTTTAACTTTTATTAACTGTTTTCTTTTTTTTTCTATTGATCAAACTGTTTAGTATTTTTCAAAATTTTTTGCATTTTATTTATATACATAAAAATACTTAAATAACTTGCTGTAATATGTGTGTTACCTATATTAAATGCATTTATATCTGTGTATATACTAGAGTTTAGCATATCCATCATTATCTTATTTGTTATATTTGGGGAAAACTTATGGAAAATAACTTAACTTTAATCTTTTACATTCTGAATAAATATTGACATTGTTAAATGCTTATTTTCTAAGTTTTAATATTACAAAATTAGAAATCAAAGGGAGAGGGCAATATGTGTTGTATTAACATTTTATATTTAAAGTAGTGCAGTGTTTGATAAAAAATTTCCCAAAATTTGAAAATTTTAAAAAAACCATCGGTTTTCCATGAAAATGTAGGGGTTCCCTCCCTCATATCTAAATGTTAGTGTTAAGTATAATGTGTAAGTGATTAAAACAATATTTTCAAGTCATTGCTGCTGGAAAATAATAGTTTATGAATTTCGAAAAAATTTTTAATTTTAATTTGTTTTATGAAAAATTATGGTTTTTTGCTTATTTTGAACCTTGGAAAAATGTAAAAAAATTTCATGGGAAAACATTTTGAAAATATACCTGATTGTAAATGTTATATGTATTGTATACTTTTTACTAGAAATAAAGAGTAAAATAAGAATTCCTTGTTTGCATTTTAAGGGATATAAAAAAGGGGACATAAGGGGGTTGATGAGTCCTTTTCCATAAGTTGTCATCAAAATAAACATTGATGATAATTATTTGGTACATTCACTACAAAAATAATGATGACCAAATTTGGTTTGGCTTCATAGTCCCTATAACTGAAATTATTGCCTTTTGAACTGCTGCCATTTGTAGAAAAGGTTTCAAAGAAATAAGACACTTATTGATTTTCAAAAGATATCTAAATTAAAATTTGATAAAATAAATTTCATTTGAATATTTTGAAATTTTAAATTTTAAACAACAAAGATGGATCTTTATTTAGATATTGACGTAAAAGAAATGAGATGTACAAATTTCATTCCAATAAAGGTTTGAAAACATTATGTAGAAGTGTTGCTATAAATAAGCCGCATAACCTATTACAAAATTCAAAGGTTAATAGAAAGTAAAACACTATACTTAATCTATGAAATTATTTTATTTTTATTTGGTTCTGATTACTCACAATAAACTATTATAGGATTATGCTTTGCAAACAAGGTTTAAAGTCATTTTTCATGGTAGTATAAAAATTATTTATTTCATCCATTAAAATACAAAAAAAAACTTGGTGATAAAAAACAAATACAAAAAAAACTTCTTGATTATTAAATGAGGAATAGGGATACTTATGTGTTATCACAACAATGTCAACCTTTAAGATAGTTGGCAACTCTGATTTGGCATTGTTTTTATGCTTTAAATTGCAACCATTTCTTCATTTTGTATAAATTTTCCCTTGGGTTTTGGATATCGTGGACCATCTTTTCTTTTAATTCAAAAATTCCTATTGTGGGGGCATAGCTACTGCGTATCAATGATAAAGGGGGCCCCCCCAAATATATAACAAAGAATTAAATGTTGAAGGGGATCCAAGAAAATTTTGATCAGAGCCCTTTTTGAGGGGAATAGCTATGCTGGTGTATCTGTGTTTAATTTCTTCATGTCTTGGTTCCTGCCTCACTAGTTGAAAGTATCAAAATATTAACAATTTGTGTAGAAGCAGTTAAAATATGAATTGATTTTAAAACAAGTAAAAAGAACATGCTTTTTGGCTGTCTCGTTAAGCCTTTTGAGAATGTATTTTTATATTGTATGTATTACCGTTTATTTTATATCTTAAATATAATCTTTATTTTAATTCATTTTTTTAGAATGAAGAATTTTATAAAACATTAGGTGCTAATTTGATGCTCGGGATAGTAGCGCCAAAGCTGTTTATGTTGCCTAAGATGGCGATAATATTTTTATCGTCTTCGTTGTGATTGCCATGGGGATAGCATTATATTAGAAATAACTTTAATTCATTTTTCGGTGTAACCCTTTACTTTCAGGATATTAATAAAATTTCTTATTTCTGTTAGAATTTAAACATTTTTCAGTGTAATTTTTCTATTGTTTTGCGTCTTCTGTTTAATTCTCTATTTTGAATATGGATATTTCTAAAATGAGTGAGTACTAGAATATTTATTTCTTAAAAGAATAAGTGTTAGCTTTTAATTATAAGCTATAAATCGTTTTAAAATATGTGTTTTTAGTTCTTTGTTAGGATAAATTAGTTGAAGGAACAAGTTTCATATTGCATGCTTTCACTACTATGTAATTGATATTCTAAATTACTTTTAACATACATTATGTAATTATTTTATTCATAATGAAAAAATGCAATTATTACTATGGTATAATCCTATAATATTAGATTATTTATAATTGTTTCTTTTTTGCATTTATTTATAAATATTATCACATATATTTTGTTATTTATTTATAACTATTTCTGTTTATAACTATTCTTATGTTGTTTATTTATAGTTATGCATTACGAGTTCTCTTATGCATTATTTTTATTTTTTTACAATTTGACGATTATTCTTTTTAATAATTACTATTTAATTATATTATATGATTATTATTTCTAATAACCGTTATAAATCGTACTATATGAATATTATATATAATTACGACAAAATAATATTTTCAGATTATTATATGCTGCTTATAATACTATTATTACTACATATTACTTTTTATTAGATAATATTATTATTCATTATTTATTGATTGATCTAGTTTACTATCAATCTCTTCCTATATCCTTTATTTTAAATACATTTCAAAACAATTCTTTTAAATTATTGTGTACCTTAAAATTACCGCTTGGACGCCATATTGGATTTCAATCCAGCAACAAGAAACGCTGCTTGGCGCAATTACCCCCGTTATCAAATAAGTTCCAAAACATTAATATATGACTGATGTTTATGTATTTAGAGCTATATTTCAACAATACATTCAATGCCACAATTTTTTCTGTTATTGACATGATTTCTTCTGCTATTGTATCACCAACAGTTCTATAAGGTGATAATTTTAATTTAATCTTATTAAATTTCATGGACATATATTACTTAAATAAAGTTTTTTTCTTTTAATAAGAGCAAATAGTTTTTGTAAATTAAAAGCACTTTTAAATCATTTCCCTGCCTTCTCTGTAGTTTTGTATGTTCAGAAAATTTAACTGCATATGAAAGGCTTTGTTTAAAAATGAAATTTAATTCTTTTGTATTCTATATTCTTTGAAAAGTATATTGGAGATAAATTCAATATTCTTTATTTGTCATTAGTACATAAACTCAACTATTTCATTATGTTTAGATTATGAAACATCTCTTGGAAAGGAAGAGGAAATATACTGATCAGAGTGAAATATGTCTTTTTCATATAAAGCAGGTGTCCAACACGCGGGCCACATGTGGCCGGCCAGTACGTAAGTTGCGGCCCACCAACTCTTTTTAAAAAATTTTTAAATATCAGGTTTTTAAAGTTTTTTCATTTTGAAATTTATTTAAGGTGAAATTTATATGTGTATATATAAATCTACAATGTATTTGCCTGTTCCTGTTCTTGTTTTAAAATAAATCCTTTCTGATAATAGAAATGTCCTTTAGATTTATGTTTTATCAAACAGTTACATTTGATTTTACTATAATAAATTACTTTTTTAATAAATTCCGAATTGCATTATACATGTCCTTTACTATGGATGGAACATGATTCTCTGTGTTCGCGACTTTCGTTTCTCCTCCTCCTTTTCTGTTTGGAGTGTCCAAAAAGCAAGAGACAGTCAGAGATGTTTTTTAAAGTTTATGAAAAAAAATACTCAGGATGGCTAAGATAAAGGGCAATGTATACTTAATCGCTCACGAATGACAGCAAAATCAAATTTCAACAATGAGTAACGAAAGATCAATTCAAAAGGAACTCCGTAATTTTCAAGAAAATGACAAGTGTAATATTTTAAACATTATTTGATCATTGCATTATTATATTATATAAACATTATTATATTATCTATGTCTGTATACATGAAAAATAATGAAAACAATTATAATAATTCATTCTGTTTTAAATTTTCACTGCAATAAATGTTTTTGTTTCCCAAATTCCGATATAAAGGTACATATTTTATGTTCGCCCGCAAGATTATGACGTGCTTCAAGTGGCCTGGTAAAGTCATTTGGGTTGGATACCCCTGATATAAAGCATGAAAATGAATATATTTTCAAATACTTGTGTAGCACACTCATGCATGGTTAGAATATTTGGATATTGTTGCACATATGTTCACAAATATTCCATAAATAAAGCAATGCATCCAAATGTGTTGTGAATGAAGAAATATTGAATAATTTTAATTTTTATCCTGAAAACTGAACTCTTTTTGTTTCTTTTAGTTCGATTGATTTATGGAAATTTAATGCCAAATTTTGATGTACGACTTTTGATGCTTTGTGTAATTAAACTGTATACAAAGCATAATTCAATCATAAGACTTCCAAGCATTTTCCTTGTCTGTATTTTCAATATAAGTGTACTATCCATTTCTTTATTTTATGTATAACTACAGAGTAATTAAATTCTTCTCTTATATAAACTAATTGTATTGTAATTTTTATGGACATCTGAGTAATGTGAATGCATACATATATATATATATTCGGATTTTGAATACAATATGTAATTGTATTGTGCGGTATTCTAAAAATGTAATTTATTTTTTATTTAATCTAATTATTATGATATTTTATCCCATAAAAATCATTTAAATAAAAGGAATATATATAATTATGTTATTATGATCCTGATAATAATCATATTACAAAAAGAACTGATTAATCCAATTTTCTTTCAAAATTGTTAGAGCAAATTAAAAGGAAAAGTGATATTTTTTAAAAACTAATTTTTTTTTGTATTAATGTATGGCATGTTTTGAGCTAGAATCAGACTTAATTTTAGAAAGGTCTTTATTCAAGAATTCTCGACATCATCTGAGGCAGAGAGAAAAAAGAAATGCTAAAGTGAAAACTAAGTGAGTTACCACTTAAACACAGATGTTAGAAGTATATATCGTGGATTTTATGAGTGTACTTGAAAGTTAATGCTGACACATATAGGGCTATTAAATATAATGATCTGGAATCAGAAATGTGTAGTGGAAAGGACATATGTTTCAGAGAAATAATTGGGTGATTAATTTGATACTTGAAGATGTAATGAAAAATAAAGTTAAGTGCTCGATAGGGAATTTAATTTTAAATCTAATTTAATTATCCTTACATGTATATATGTTACGTTAAAAGTGTGAAAAGCTATTATTTCATAGATTAACTAGGTATTTTATGAAATAACTAGACAAATCAGTTAAAGTAGTATATAAAATTACTGGACTTCTACTCATTTAATTAGGTATTAATTCTTTATACAAGAACGAATATTGGATTCTTAGAGTATAAAATACTGCACTCGAAAGCTCTTTGAACCGATTCTAACTGTGCTTTGTCAATTTCGAACCCCTGGGGAAGAATTTTTCCAATTAGGAACAAGAGAGGCCAAAATATAACAATTATACCCTAGATCTCAGTTAAGTGTATGTGAGCGAGAATTAATTTCCAATGAAGAAGCTCTGAATATTGACACAATGCCTTAATCTGTTGCGGCACTGGACAAGGATTTAAAAAGGACTCATTTAAAAAAATGTGAACTTATTTCCAAAATATATACAATGCAATTCAAAGTGTCATCACAGCAATCCTTTCTCTAATAAATAATGAAAAGTAAAACATTATCTTACATTTTTGTTTGAAAAAGTTTATACAATTAAATTTTTTATTAAGTAACAGTTTTCCTTCCCAGCATGCATTTTTTTAATAATATTTAAATATAACTATTTCTGCAACATATTCTTCCTCCCCCCCCTTTCTGCTTAACTAATGTTAGGAATATGAGAAATAATAAATTATATCATCTGCTTTTCCTTATTATTTATCAATTAATCATCCGCAATAGGGATAAAATGTATTTTTCAAGAGATTTTACCTATCTTATGATCAATTATTTTATAAAATAACTGTGTGAAATTGTTTATTTTTCACTTTAACGATCAATCATTAATTATTTCATAGAATAACCAGGAAAAGTATAAAATTTTTCATCTATTATATACTTTTTAACTGACTTGCCTAGTTATTCTATGAAATAACTGAGTTATACTATTTAACGTTAACATGTATATACAGCCATTGATGTATCTTTAAAGTTCTTGTATATGTATGATGTAAATGAAAACCAAAAAACACAAATACATGAAATCTGTCATTCAAACTATGAGTCATAATGGTGTGCATATTTTTCTTTGGAAATTTACTTAAATTTTTTAATTCTATTTGTAAACGGTATTTCAGAGCTTGGGAGGTATTGTGTCAAGTCTAACTCTGATACACTATTCATCATGTAGTTTTTCGAGGAGGGAGGGGTTGTGTGTTCCATATTTTTATTATACTTAAGCTTATTTATCATTGTTTTTGTTCATTTATTTGTACTTTGTGGCAGAAATAAAACAAAATTTCAAATAAAACATCATAAAAAGAATTATTTTGACAGTTGCATTTTAAGTTTGGCAACTCGGACTGTGGTTGCACTGCTGCTTTGATGTCTTCTGATGTAATTTGTTGTAAATTAAACATATTTTTCTTTTGCAGTAACTCCAAGCTAAATTGATTTGATTCATCTATTTCTGATAGTTTTCAACTTCAGTCAAATCTGTTATTTCTTTTTCAATTTAAGCATGTGTACACCGGTCAGTTGCTAGTTTTTTACTTCATTTTATGTTAATGTTGTACTTTCTTATCAGTTTATTTCTCAGTTAAATTTGAATTAGCTGCGTATGTTTGGTGAAAAGTTTTTTAACTTTAGTTATAGTGAATTATGTCATTTCTTTCTCGGTTATAAAAGTTTATCTGTTACATATTTCTCAAAGCGTATTTGATCTTTTATGAATGAAATTGGTTTGATAATTTTGGTTATTCTTTAATCAAAACTACGTCTATTTTTTTTTTAAGATATATATATATATATATTGTGTTATTTCATGTGATATTAATTTGTCACATTTTATTTCAGTGTAAAGATTTTTCTTCTGTATGTTTGTTTCTGTGAAACTATTTATATGGTAGTTTCTTTTATCAAAATTAGTCCTTATTTTATCTGTTTTAGGTAGCTTTTTGATTTAACAATGTTATAATGTCTATTTCAATGGAAGGCTGCTTATTTATTTATGTTTATTTTATGAACTGCACTTTTCTTGCATATTATTGTGATGATGTTCTTTGCTTAGATGTTGTATATGGTTTATGTTTCTTAATCAGATTAACTCTTAATGTATACATATGTATGATGTGTGTATGCAATTATTTGTGGTACAGTTTCATCAAATCTGGGCCTATTTTATCTGTTTTAATAATGTTTTTATTGAAGTTAATGTTGTTTTCTTTTTTCTCTTTAAGGTTGCTACCTACTTTATGATTTTTTAAAGACTGTATTAACTTATTAATGTATTTTTACATTTATTTTTGTTCATGATTCTTTCCTTTATATTTTTACAGTTTTTAATAATGCATGTTGATTGTTGTAATGATAAAAGGAGGTAGTCAGTTATCTAGTGAGTTTTTTAAAACTTGTTTGAATTGCCCAATATTCCTTCATGTTTTCAGGAACTCAAATTTGGTATGGTAGTCATCCTTTCATTGCCAAACAATTTAGACCGATACTCAACCTTTTTTTTTTTTCTCCCCTTGGTCCATTTATACATATGACACATGTACATATCATATACATATGACAACTATTTCCATGTGGGCCGTTTAAATACAAAGCATTTCACTGGGAGTAAAGGATGCTATAAGATCATGATATTTAAATTGCAGAAAAATTTTATCAAAATATTAAACTCATAATTTTGGATTTTATTTTAAATTTATATTAAACTCTTTCAAACTCAACTCACATAAAGAATGTTTTATACATTTTTTACCCAGTTATGGGCTAATTTCGATTTGCTTTCATCAATGATCCCAAGCCCATTGTTTGCATTCTACTGTCATATAAAAAAAGTTGTCATGTACCTTGATTTCTTCTTTTGACAAAGCCTCAATTATATTTATTTCAGATATTAATTTATCAAGTGTAGGATGGGTAGCAAAGAGTTTTACCGAACCCAGACTGTTCGTCTACCAGATCATTTGTTTAAAAATTAGTTCAGAATTGCTTGTGATTTTGTTTCAAATTTATTCAAATACTTTTTATTTTACTAAAAATATTTCAGTATACCAACAAATCGTCAAAGAGCACATCTGAAGCATTTAAGAGGAAACACACTCAACTGTTTTCTGACTTGTGTTCATTATATGTTTATCCACAATTTCTATTTGTTGATCAATATATATAATGTAATAAATTTTGGAGGATGTGCTTTTGTTACCTCTGCATTTTATGACATTACCACAACATTTCAAGTTATGTTGCAAAGATTTTTATAAAGCCGCCAAATTAGCTCGTCCTGAAAGAGATCCTCAAGAAAAGAGCCCATTGAAAAGATTTATGTTTTGTAGTATAGTGATGAGCAAAATTATAGTTTTTAAATGTAACATTTTCACAACAAATCAAACAAGTTCTGACCCATGCTTCTGCTTTTCTATGAAATAGTCATGAACCAACGCCCTTTGAAACAACATATAATTCTTTTTAGATATTTTTTATTTGAAAGATACATGAACAGTACCGTTTCACCCATAAATTTCATATACTCTACTGATGTGTGTTATCATTAACCATTACAATTACAAGAAATAGTAAAATCCACTGCCACCATACTAAATACGACATCATTAGAAAATTGAGTATTTGATTGATTGAATTTCGCTAAATTTTAATGCATTGTTTTAAATAATTGAATTTCTTAGTGCAACTGGGCGAAACCGATCACCAGAAAGGTCTGCGGGCCACACATGTGGCCGCAGGTTGAGTGGTCACGTTTTAGGACCTATTTTCTCTGTACAGAATCCTGCATCATCCGTTAAGAATATTATACCTCACTGGCGTAGTTAGGCTCCAGGGCCCTGTATCAAAAATTCCTTCAGGGGCCCCTTTTTGTGTAATAAATAAAAATTATCACATAAACAAAATTTACTGCAGTGTTGAAATAATAAAGGCCATAGATGTACGTAAAAAAACTTTATTAATTAAGATAATTAGGTACTTTTGTGTTTAATAGTACTCTTTTTCTTTGATTTTTTCTGCAAAATGCATTTTTATGATAATGCCATATCCCAGTAGAAGATTTTAGCTTCTTCAGTTTCTATCAACAATATTGCTAAGCTCCGATAAACCGGTCTTGCCCTCAGAAGTTCTGTAAGATGTTTTTAATAATTTTTATTTTCAGGAGGCTTCTTTTCAGCTGCTGCAACTTGGAGAAATGCATGGTTAAAAGCAGGCATGCTGTTATATTATCGTGGAAAACAGAGTATTTCTTTTAATTTCATGTAGCTCTTTTGATTGAATGGATTTTCTGAATTTCAGATTTTAAAACAACCTTTTTTAAGAAATTAATTGTTCATTGATACTGGGTGTTAAGTCCTTATTGCACTGATATTAAGCCAGTTTTTAGGCCCGCTCTTTTTTATTTCTTTTATTTGAAAGATAAGAGTTTATCTGATTGTAAAATTTTGAAAATATTACTGAGATCATAGACTCCGGAAATCTTGTCGGGTTTTGGGATATCAAACATATCCAGACAGCAATAATATACTAAATCTCAAGTTTGATTTCTGGTCTTAAAACTTCCCTGAATTCTCTCCCAACCGTCAAAAGCGCTTTTGTTCGTTTTTTTCTTTCATTTCATTTTTTCCCCATCCCTTAGCTAGATCTCGTGCCTGCTGTCAAGGAGCTGAGTGAATTTGCCTAAATGCTACCAGTGTCTGTCCAGAAGATTATTCAGTAAATACTAGCTTTTGTAGGTCATTTTTTCATATGCTGTACGCTTTTGCAGCATGTGGGTCATCTTATGATTTTAAATAACCAAGAAAAGGTTACAAACACTATAAAATCATAGCTCTAATATAGTAATTATATTCTTACATTCGTCACGTTCGTCTTTTAGTTGAAATTAAACTTAGTTTACCTTAAGTTTTTATTATTAGAGTAATTTTTTCGAATACTCAATAAGGCATCATTTCTTGATGACCATCTAGTAGGGCCATACTTTTTTTAAGGGTTATTTTATATTTTTCGGAAGAATCCGGCCGAACATTGCCCAGCGTTTTGTGCTATTGCCAAAAAAAGTATATATCTATACTATTAAAATTCGAAGGTAAACAAACGTATCTATCTATGCGACCGACTTTGGGACTAGGTGTATCTTTTCACGAACCGCACGACGCAGGAACTCGCCGAAGGTACCAAAAAGATCGGGAATGATCCGAAGAATCCGTTTTTTGACCATTTATATTCCGATATTCCAATTAGTTAAAAAGATATTAATTAAAAACCTTAAAACGCATAATTAGTGCCATTTTTTCCCGCCTGGCGGCGAAGTTCCAAATTTTCGACTTTTTTTTTCCCCCAGACGTTTTTAAAACACGATCTAATTTTTTTTTTATAAGACTCAGACAAAAAGTAATTACAGAATTGGAAGGATCATTTACTTCGCCACGATACGGTATAATTTATTTTGCAAAATAAATGATATCTTCTAATTTTTACGATTTTTTCTAAAATGAGTCAAAATCGATACGTTTTTATGAAGATGATTTTGAAATCGTTCTGCTTGCATTTTCTTTCGCGTTAATGAAATGATATTTTACACTAAAAAAGTTCATGCTTTTCTCTTTTAAAATCAGTCATTTAATAAATAAAATGTCAAAAACTTTTTTTTTTACGATTTTTCAAAAAATACTCAATAACTTCTTTATTCATAAAAATAATCTCACGAAACTTTTTTCCGTGTGTAGAACGATGTAAAAAAATGCTTAAAAATTACAGTTTTTTGTTTTTTAATGTGTTTTTCGTTTTTTCCCTTTTTGCGAGAAATATTTTAGCATTATTTTTTGTTTAAAAATTACCGCTGTTTGCAATCGATGTGTTAAGTTTGAAAGCATTAACTTAAAAATCATGATCTTAAAAAATTCTTATAAATATTTTATGAAAAGCTCTGTTTTGTGCCAATGTTATTCGCTTCAACTCTGATACAGGTGAAAGTTTTGCGCATGCGCGATAGAGAAGGTCACTCTTTTCGCAGTTTTTGAAAGGCAAATTTCGCAATGTCATCACTGAACGTTAACTGATATTTATAGCAGTATTCGATTCATTACAGATAAATGTTTTAAAGAGTGCGAGACAACTGATAGTTTTCTTCATTATTTGTTAGTTTTGTATAACTTACTTTTTTTGTCAGATACGTTTTTAAATAATTTACTAAACAGTGGAATGAAAAACATTAAAATTAAAATAAAATATCAATGTGTTTTTATCAGATTTTTTTTTCATTTTGAATGTTTTTTTCAGTGCATGTATATATATATTTATCAAGGCTTTCTTTCCCCATACTGTTTTTTTTATAACTTATATATATTTTGTTT